>DWCF01000166.1:0-61103 GCA_018230265.1 Delias oraia | reverse complement strand
TTTAAATAAAAGTAATTTCATCTAATATCACCTGCATAACAATGAACTGTTTTGAACGCGTTGCTGTGATTGTAGAAAGCGTCAGGTGCCAAATTTTTGTCTCACCAAAAAGACCCTGTCAAGCTACAATTACTAAGCAATACGATTACAAATGCTAACCCTAGATTATGCTTGAGACCATTCGAGAATCTAAGGGTTACCACAATAATAATAAAAACTACGATTAAAACACGTTACGAGACGTGAGCAAGAATTTTTCAACAAAAATACACTAATAGCTTACGAGCCGCGAATCAGAAATTTAAAAATTAATATGGATTTTTTTTATATAAAAAATTAACGTAACTTGCTCACAACTCGTATTCACTTACAACTAGTATAGTATAAGAACGCTCAAAAAGCATATTATACTGAAGTAGTTATTAGTTTTCAACAAAATTTCTTATCCATAAAAGAAACTCGTTTAATCCTCTACCTCAGAGTTTTACTTGATTTGTTGAGTAAAACATATTTTAGCTTGCATGTTTTATATGAATTCAATTTAACAAAAACTATTATACAAAATATGGTGTTTGCACTGTGTAAAATTACTCCCTTAATGTTTTAAGCGTTAAATATCCATGCAAGCACGTGATTCCGGATACTTAACTAACTTTTACGTGTGAAAGAATAAATTTATGTTTTATTTTTATTTTATTGTTAAATTAATGAGTATCGATTGAAAAAAAATAACATTTACAAATTAATATTTAAATAATCTGAATTTGAAAAATGCTGTTATAAACAATTTCTATTTTTTTTGGCGCCAAATAAAGAATGTAACGATACATTCTGAACATCAGTCGTGGATATAATATTGTCTGTGATATATAAATAAAGAATTTGACAGTATACGTTTTATATTTTCAATTACCCGTCGAGGTCCCGAACACATTGCGGTATTGTTTAATTAATTTAGTTAAAAAAAAGTACTCCAAAATACGTAAATAAGTGTTTAATCTAATCACCTACGTTTTAATTTTCAGATGATACTTTAAAATCTGTTAAACTTTTAGGAAAGACATTGAGATCGACGTTTATAACTTTTAAAATGAAAATAACTAAAGAGAGCAAATATTTCACCTCTAGGTAAATATTGGATCCTTACATATTTATTGTTCTTAATGTATTGACACATCAACACTTCAGCTCTTGTAAAAAGATATTGAATATGCGATGGAAAAAGAGAATTCCAAAAATTTTAAGACTAATGATACATCAACAGATGCCGCGGTGACAATAGCAAGCGCCATTGACCTATCCAACTCAACAATTCGCTCGAGATTATGAGCTCAGCTCTTTAATTTAGATTAATATTAATTATATTAATGAATAGCAATTGGTTAGATGGAACTGCCATTATAGGTAACACCAAATTGATAACAGAACATTTATACGAACTTTCGTTATAAATTTCATTATTTGTGTGCTGTGTTTAACGTGGCTTTACTTAGATTCGGTCAAATGGCCTACGCTACCGCCGTCTCTTGACATTCTACTTAAAGTGTCCCAGTACAAACGCGTCCAATACTTTGGGTGTGTACTCGTCCACCCCAATCAAATCGAGTACGCCCTCATGACTTCCGTTAGTTGTGAACACCTTATGAGTCGCTAGGGACATCACTATCAACCTGAAAAACAACGCAATCAACTGTAGCATACTAAATTGCAAGTAAAATCAAAACAGATTTTGAGGCAGGGTTTGTTGATGCATTTTCGTTGACTGTGTAAATTTTTAATTCATGCGGTTCATACGACTTTTGGACTTATGAACAAACACATTGAACATGCAAAAAATAACTCCTACATTCTCTTGTATGACTGAATTGTAAATTTGACCTTCATTGATATTTAGATAACTTTTATAGAACTTAAATAAGTCCAAGTGAACTCATAGGGATAATATATTTTTTAATGGAAATGATGGCAAACGGGCAGGACGTTCTTCTAGGATAAGCGGTCTTCCGCCCATGGCCACCCCTAGCCCTTGCAGGGCCGCAGGGTGCGTTGCGGGGTTTAAAGGATAGAAACGCTCTTTTTTTGAAGATCCCCAAAATCAAGCAAGAAGCATATTCCATAGAAGGGTGGTGCGCGGCACAAAATGCTTTAAAAAATGTTTAGTTTTTTTTATATGAACGATGGCAAACAAGCAGGAGGTTCACCTACGGCAAGCGGTCCCCGCCCATGGACACCCCTAGCCCTTGCAGAGCCTTTCGTGCGTAGCCGGCCTTTAAGGAATATTAACGCTCTTATTTTGAAGATCCCAAGTCTTATTGGTTTGGCAATTCCTCTGTTTTAAATAACGCTCAGTTATAGAACGACAAACATCGAGGTGATACGGATGAAAAATAGGACACTAACTTGGCATTATTTGACATGTTTTCCCTGTAGCGCTCCAGGGCTCGGACGGGGCAGCGGTCGGGTAATACTCCATCAGGCGGACGGTGGAAGCGACCGCCAGCACCGCGGCCGGCGCGATCGGCCAAATCCAACTCCATTATGCGTGTGGGCCGATCGATCATATTAATAAATACATCGAAATTTTCCTTCATATTGCTTGCCCACTTAATTGGTGCATCTAATTGAACGCAACCGAGATTGGCTGACTGTGAAAGAGCGATGATTGAAAATTATGAGTTATCTATAAAAAAAACAGTTTTTTTTTTCACCATTACATCTAAATTTTTAAGTCATTTAATTTTTATGCTTTGCTATAAATTTGATTATATTTTGGTGTAAAAACGACACATTTCTTTATTTAATAGACGCTTCAAGTACCGAAGATAATTTGAAAAGTAATATTAGGTAGATGAGGATCATTATCACTTCGTATCGTATAACGTGTATATTATATTTGTATGAAATCTGATCAAAACCAATCATTAGGGCTAAAATCAGAAAAATAAAACGAAGTACAAATGAACATCAAAGCGGAAATTTGTTACTTTATCAATCTCGAGGAAGTAAGTTTCCCGTGGAACAAAGCAAAACACTTGCTTAGTAGGCAGGAACAGTTTATTTTGTATATAATAAAATTGTTGTTTTTAGTATTTAATTTTTTCATTATTTATATTTTTCATGCGATTGTACATTAACTTAAATATTTGAAGCTATATAATATATCGGAAGGTGTCATTGAAGGAGTTAATTGGTAATTTTAAGTATTTTTTATTCTATAGCGAACAAAGGAGCAAATGGGTTTCCTATATGGTAAGAGAACACAGCCATGAACCACCGCGCCACAATCCACGCATTAGTTGTGTTGCCGGCTTTTAACGTCGCTTAAGGGGTACTTTTAAGGGCCTCCAATATCCTCATTTACTGCGCGAAACACAATACAAGTTCTGTTTCCCGCTGAGTATTCTGCGAGCCCGTGGTATGACTTCGGACGAGACGACCCAATCAGTGCGTCAGTATATACTTTAGCGCGGCTCTCCCACAGGTGAAAACACCTTTGTTTGCAAATTATCTTGTGATTTACAAGATTTTTAATTTCATACGAACTCATACAATCTTAAAATAGCCTATCTGTAACTAAATATGTTATGGCAAGTGGAAAGCATTAAGTAACCATTGTCAAGTAGGCGACTGCTATACGCATAATGTGCAGTATTTAATGATTACTGAAATTGTAAAAGCATTGAATTTAGTTTCTTAGTTACATATTACCTTGGGTAACTAACGTTTTAATCAAGATTTAAGTAATCATATGCGTAATAATGTAATGCAATAAGAGCAGAGGTAGCTCGAGTGGGGTCTAGGCGCCATCTGTTAGAATGTTGGAGAGTTGTTAGGAGGGCATTCTACGAAATGAAGACGACAGAGTTGGGTTAAGGTTGTGTACACTGTGTATTAGATATAGGTGCTCTGAACTCACTGCACAGTCCTATGTCCTTAACTTATCTTTAAATATTTGTTAAAACTAAATTAAATGATGTGAAAACTTTCATCAAGGTGTTTTATGCTCCCACTCAACCCTATGAGGTACGCCCACCACCATTTCTGATGTTGAAGCGAAGAGTCCTTCTCCGACATATTATATAAGAATATTGGGCAAATCAGTCCAGCTATTCACGAGTTTTCGCGACATAAATCTAATCTCAAAATTTTATTGATTTAACACACACCAAATGTACTTAAATATAAAACTATAGCTGAAGTGAGCAGGGAAGTTGGCATTACGGCGGTTTTAGTGCTGCTCCAAATGACCGCCGGCAGCGCGAGCAGCAGGGCGTATTTACATTCTGCTCATTTGACGCGCATTGCAACAACTTAGATTCAACCTTCTACGTCTCTTCTTTTTTCCATTCTATTTATTTTTATTTGCCGCACATAATAATGTACCGCTAAAAAACACAGCGCGGACGCTGCATCATTTCAACGTCTGCAATTGCCTTAACTTGGAAGCAAAGTGAGAGGAAGGGCAGTATACAAACACACATATCCGTCGATTCTGCCGCAGCACTATTTAGGGAATTATAAATGGCAGCGCGAGATGCAGCCATAGGGGATAATATAATATAATTCTAAATGTTTGTATTTTTATATATATATATATCTTAACGGTGGCAAACGAACAGGAGGCTCACCTAGGGCAAGCGGTCCTCCGCCCACGGACACTCCCAGCCCTTGCAGAGCCGCGGGTGCGTTGCCGGCCTTTAGGGAAAATGTACGCTCTTTTCTTGAAGGTGCCCAAGTCGTATTGGTTTGGAAATACCCCCGCTGGCAGCTGATTCCACAGAGAGGTGGTGCGCGGCACAAAATTACACTAATATTAATGTTAAGATCTATGGTACGTATTTTTTTACCTGAAGGTGTCTAGCCGTTCCTTCAATATCGGTGAAGTGTCGAGTATCTATTATCTGAATGCCTTCGTCAGTGAACACTGCCACTTTTACTTTTACAATCTTTTCGCGCTTCAGCAATTGCAGCATCAAGATTATCGCTGTAAGAAAATATCTTATGAATTACTGAACTGTTTTGTGGTATAGTGGGCAACGGAGCAGGCCGGTCTCCTCTATGGTAAGAGATCACTGTCCGATCACGAATGGACAGCCATGGCACACTCCGCGCTTTAGTAGTGTTGCCGGATTTTTACTCAATTACACAAACATAAGTACTTCAGCATGGCTCTCCTACGGGTGCGACAGTATTAAGACATTCGCCCGAATACTGTCAAGCTCTTCCAAACACTGATTAAATTATAAATTAAATAAATTGACCCGGCAGGGATCGAACCCGATACCTCTCGCTTCGTGGTAGACATACTACCACGGCTACTTAGCTACGAGACTCTCAAAAGAAACATATCAGCATTGACGGCGAAAACCCATGCTGATGTAATTGGGCCGGCTCGTCCAAAGAACCACGGTTCACAGAATACTCAGCGTGAATGGTGTGGAGGCCCTAAAAATTATGTCGTTGAAGCGGCGTCAAAAGCCAACAACACAACCAACAAACCGAAAGAAAATAAATGGAGCAATAATAATTACCGGCATATCCAGGCGAAATGTGCTTGTTATAGAAACACTCGGCAAACTCTCGTCTCTTACTATTCACATTTGGTCGTTTTCTATCAGCATCGCCCCCGCCCCTTCCACTGCTGGTGCTGGCGGCATCAGGAGGAGTGGCGCTAGTGGCGTCAGGAGGGCAGGCGCTAGTACTAGCGCTAGGGCCGGGTCGGTCATCATTACGCTTCCGCACTTTGTTCGACATACCAACTCTTTTACAGAAGTGACGACCTGGTGCAAATAATTCAACATCAAATAAATATTTCATTACAAATTAATGAAAAAATTAAGTATCTATCCCCGAATTGCATTTTAAACATATATTTACATATGTATTTTTAAATATAAAATAAGGAATATTTATTATTAAATTTATTAAGTAATAACTACATTGCAATTAACTTTTTAATGGTTTCGGTAGACACAGTAAAATTAAAACAATTCAATCTTTTATACCTGCTAACGGGGGTATACCCAAAAAACCCGAATTGAATTAAAATATTAAATAATTACGCCACTTATAAATTGTATTTTTTGTTATAATATTATACAATTATTCACCACAAACCTTTGAACATATGTTCTCTCATATCGAGTGTGATTAAGTATCTTGCCTTAGTAGGCTTAGTCACCACCCATGTTTTATTTAGGAGATATTGCAATGCATCTATCACAATTTTACATGGCTTCTTGTCGATACCTGTAACAACATCAGTTATTTATTTCGCAAATTGGCATCTTCGATTATAAGAAAAGAGATTCACGAATTTATAAGATTGAAGCAAAGCCTTGACGGGCAGAAGAAACAAGATTTTTTTTTTGGTATAGCGGACAACAGAGCAGGTGGATCTCCTATATCGTAAGAGAACACCGCCGCCCATAAACACCCGCGCCACAGTCCGCGCATTGGCTGTGTTGCCGTCTTTTAACCCCGCTTAAGCGGCACTATTAAGGGCTTCCGAAACACACTACAAGTACTGTTTCACGCTTAGAATTCTGTGAGCTCCTGGTATCACTTCGGACGAACCGGCCCAATTTGTGCGTCAGCATATGCTGCAGAGATAAAACGTCTCCCTGTCTTATCCCTCTTCTCAGTGGAATCGCCTTCGTGCTCTGTTCCTGTATCACTTTTTTTGAAGAACAACACCACCTCGCCTCTGTTCCACGCTTCCGTCGTTTTGCCCTCGAACAAGACGGAGTCTTATAGCCTCTGGAGGACTTTGAGTACCGGTGTTCCACCCACTCTCAAAATCTGGTACTATTCTGATCCGGTAACTATACGGATGAATATATTAGACAGCTGGAAATCGAAATGCACGATTTCTCAGGAAGCCCATACACTGGGAGTTTAGTTAGTACAGCTTTTTACCACGCACGATCGAAGGCCTTCGGTATGCTGAAACTGACACCTACCACCTCCTTAGCCTAAAACGATTGTTTCCTTGAAACATACCCCAATTTTTTATTTCCTTGTTGTGTCGAGTAGAAACATTCCACTCCCACTCTTGAGTGGTATCATTGTAGGTCTGTCTTAACCTGCGCCGCTTCTCCTTTTCAATGGCTGCTTTGGCTTTTGGATATTTCATCGGCCTATAAGATATAATAATAACATAAAAATTTAAACTAATGTACGAATTCATGGGGTTCTTGGTGTAAAATGAAAAAAATAAATCATTTTATTAACACGCGACATCCGTGTTGGTAAATTTTTTCCTATTAAGAAACTTCAGACAAAGATGGGTATAAAAGTAATAATAGTTCTTACTTCGACTTCTTCTCATAGTTGCAAATGGTGATGTATACTTCAATCGGTGTGACCTGCGACGCTTTAATCTTCTCGAAGTTCTTAAGCTGAGTGCACAACACCCGAGCAGTACTAGAATCGTTTGTTAGATAGCCCAGATTGTGTAAACGCTGAATGCTATTCAACATTTCCCGCAGCGGCATTTGTGGCAAAATTGCCTCCCATACCTAAAATGATATCACTTACGTCTCATTTTTTTTAGTATAGCGTAACGCCGCCGCCGAATGACAACCCAATGTAATTAAATCAAGTATTCAAATACAACGTGCAACACAAATATGTATTTATATAAAAAAAAATATTATTATTATCAAATTGTAAGCGCTTTAATTAATATGACATGTAGAAAATCTAGAAATATAACCTGAAATGAAGTTAGGAGATGGCCCGGCACATGGTCCAAGACGAATTTATTGTCTGTAGCAATTTTACTTGCAGCTATAGGCTCCTCGCAAAGGCGCAAATCTTCAACTTTTGTAATGTACTTAAATATTTCTACGGTGCTTGCCTTATCACCCACAATCGCCTTACTTTTTTGTAAACCGAGTAATATATATTTTATAATTGCGTCTCTTGCTGCAATAAGTTTTTTATCATTAGAAAACATTGCATATTTATCACATTTTATCACATATGCTTCAGCATGGCTCTCCCACAGGTGTGACAGTATTAAGACACTCGGCCGGCCACTGTCAAGCCCTTCGAGAAACCGAAGAAATTATAAATTAGAATTTATAATTGTCCGGACCGGGATACGAACCCGATACCTCTCGCTTCATGGTAGACCTATTAAACCACTTAGCTACGAGGCTCTCGAACTGACGCTGGCACCCCGTGCATCCCGCCGGCCATCAAAGCGGCTCATTTGTACAGCGCGGGGGCTGCCCGGTGGCCAAGCCGCCGGAACTGTGTGTTAAATAACCCTAAGGCCTCGTTCACAATTGTTCTGCATGTTTTTTTCAGTTTACGTCGTAACGTATAAACAGTGACCATACAATGTACATGCATCGTATCAAACGATGATTATACTGGAAAAAGTGTACCGCTTTATACCTTAAAAGGACTTGTCAAGCTAACCGAATAAACGAATTCGGATCGCATTAGCTTCTTGTAATTTCATTTTAGTACTACGAGGGTGGATTGATAAGTTTCCGGCCTAACCAAGAAAAACAATAATTTTACTAAACAAGGACTAACGCGCAAGCTACGTTGTCAAAGCATGACCGCGGCGCGATGGGAATTCGTTTACGCCTGAGCGGCACACATTGCAATAACCCGAAGATTCGCGTTAGCGCAATGTCTGTAAAGTATTTGGCGCAATACAGCCGTCAAGATTCACGGTTGTTTATCGCGATGTATTTTCGCTCATAGCTTGTTTTAAATTCGACTTGTCTTTTTCCATTGTTACAGTACATAGCTCGATAAAGTTAGGAGTTATGTACAATGTTATGCTATTTGTCTAACCTACCCGAAATATTTTTTTCTTATAGGCCGCGACGGTACGACTAAAATGTGTACGTATAAAATAAATTGAGTATCGCTATTCTCTAATTGGGAATAAAATAGCTGAAGGTGGGCTATAAATCAGAGCTTGCGTTTACGCGACTATTACTAAGAACCTCAATTAAAATTCGGTATACGTACATATTCCTGTTCATATTTAAAAATATTTATGATACCTACGTAGAACAATTTTAAATTAATATTTCTTATAAAATATTTTTTTTATTATTTATTTATATTTTTATAAATTTATTTTAAGAAGTATTCTTTTAAAACTATTTAACTATATAAATTATAAGAATCTAACGTTTCGAGACTTGAACGTACGTCCGTACTTATTTTAACGTACTTACATAACATCAATTATATATTTTTACCAATAAACAGATATTCTTAAATATCACATTTTAATTTCTACTAATAATAAATAAAAATTATTAAACCAGGCTACTAGATATAAAGTAAAGTATACAACCATTAACAATTACACATATTGGTTTGACATGCCATGGCTATTAATTGAAATGCCTAATTAAAAATAAAATAAGACATAATAATAATTCAAGACAAGTCTAAGTCTTTTAAGAATGTATCAATTGATCACATATGGTGGGTAAATCAATAATCCAACAAGCAGTACTTAGATGAGAATTAAATATGTAAAGATGGTCATAAAATCTTATATGTCAATAAATTTGTTTTTAATCTGGCTAAAAACTGTTAACAGTTCATACACAATGCATACTTATTACCACTATTATTTACAGTGTATAAAATATCTGCATGTAATAAGGAGCAACTGAAACGTCATAAATAATAAAAATGAAGTGGTACCCTCATTAACTATATCATAAAAAATTTATAACTTTGTATACAACTCTTTTAAGGCAAAACAACCTACATTTGGGGGAGGCCTATGTCCAGCAGTGGACTTGATAGGCTGATGATGATGAAACAACTCTTTTCAAATAATGAATTACCATTCTGTACAATCTAGTTAATAAGGTAGGTCATGACAAGTTTATCACAAAAAAGGAAAAAAATGCCACATTTTAAAATTTTTTACTGACAATCAGAAAAGATTAAATAATAGTAAAATATTACATACCATGATCTGTTTCATCAACCTTCATATGGGATTTTGACACCAAAGTTTTGTGAGACCGACCATGTCTGGCTCGTACCCTGGTTACATCTTTTGCTAGCTGCATAGTATCTCTGGTTAAGTACCATTTCTTTATAAATTTACACCATCCTCGGCCATTACCTATAAAAAAATGTATATTGATTTATAATTTTGTTTTACTAACACAAAATGTTTTCTTGAGGGTCAAGTAACCCTTCACAATGGGTACCAGGTACAATTTTACTTACCTGTACGAAATTGCCTTGCAAAGTTAGTAAACATCATCATTTCTTCAGGGCTTTTACAAACTTCAAGAGCAGTTTTGTATGTAGCTTCTTTTGCTGGTTCTGAACCCAAATGAAGACATTTGGCCAATGTGAATGCTATTGTCTCAAATCGAGTGAAATACCCACTTTGATATGCCTGAAAAAAATATATTTTTAATAACTTATCAAAACTACTAAATATCATAATTTTAAGGTAAGTTATACTAGGTTTAATAATATAGAGCAAAGCCTCATGAATTACCTTTAAGATGATCCCCACAACTTCAGTATTATTTTTATCATTTGAGAAAACTTCATCCAGTACCTTGGCCTTAGTTTGTTCAAAATATTGATGGGACATCCAAGATCCAGGAAAATATTTTGGTGTTTCAAGTCCAACATGAAGAAATCTTTGTAAACGCTTTACTATTGCAGGATGAAGCGGTTGTGACGTCGACATTTTGCGGGTTTTAGAAAGAACTATATATTTATTGGAAACTTCAATATGTTTAAAAATAATAATGGTATACTTTCTTTAATTTTGTGGACACTCGAAGCGATAAAACTCAAAACAGCTTTGTACCTAAAAAATAATATTACGTAGAGAGGTAAATGCACTACATAGATAGTTTATTCATTTTTTGTCGGTATTCAAGCGAAACATGTGCTACAATAATTGTATGAGCTGAGGATGTGGCCAGAAAATAATGGCTAAGATTCTGAAACATCTTAAAAAAGGGAGAGTACAAATATAAAACATTACTTCTTCAGCTAATAAAGCGATCGTAATGATAATAAGATCTATAGTAAAAAATAGCATGAAGATACTTTAAATAAGATAAAAGAAATTTACTACTCACCGACCTCGTTCCTTAATCACGAACAAATTGAAAATGAATAAGATTAGAAATATAAATTGTAAATTTTTATTTATTTTTTAATTTTTTGTGACACGGCTACAAGGTGTTTAGCTATACCGTTTTACAAAATTTATCGTAATGAAGTTACTTACGGCAGGCTTGGAGGAGATAGGAATTTTTCTGCGCGACCGAACTGAAAAAAGTGATTGTAAAACCATAAGAAAAAGTCCGTGGAATTAAACCTTTAAATAAGACGTGCGCGACAGTCGTATACACAAGCGAGTAGTGTATCCTTTTTCTTTCTCCTTCTTTCTTTTAGACGAGATTGATGAATAAAAATTACTTATAATAATAATAAACTTTTTTGTAATTATTTCTATTTCTATGTAATTTTAGTTTGTCAAATAAAAATAAAGAGACATATTTTGTTATTTTAATTGATAATTTGAATTACGTTTTTTTATTATTTTATGAATTTATTATTTCCTCACATACCGAATTTCCTAAATACTTTCCTGTATTTAAATAAAAACTAATCAGCAAAATTTAAGAGAAAAATCAAGATAACATACATAAAGTTGAGCAGGATTTTTTTGCAAATTGTGTCTATTCTACATAGCCGAAGGAACTTCGTTTCTACCAAGTGTCCCACAACACCACATCTTTAATTTATTATTACTAATTGACGAGGGGCATAGGCATTAATATTTACTGTAACTACTGTTTTTAACAACATTCTTTGTAAGTTAAATTCCGGACACTCATAAAAGAAATGTTTCATATTAGGATGCAAGTTGTACTTACGAATCCCGAGGGGTCCATGTCGTTAGTTTGTTCGGCTTGACGGTATTTCAAGTGAAAGTAAAGGTGCATGCCGTGTAGAAAAAATAGAAAGGGCCTAATATAGAAAAAAGGGCCGGTAATAGATATCGACTCCTGGTGTTGCACTTGCTATATGAGACAATCATGAATCTGAGTAGACGTGCTCACGTATAACAGTGGCCAAACGTATTCTAAACATGATGGTAACAAATTTTCTACTTTCACAATATTTAAGAACATTATATCATGCAACAACAGGTAAATCTTGCTAGATTGAAATGTACCAGCTACCTACTTACATCCTTTCAATAGTTGTACCACAATTCTCCTATCCCATTAATATTTTTATCTCGATAGTAAATCATTAGAACTTTCAATAGGGACGGTGTCTTAGGTATAGTACACCTAACCAGAAATACCTCTAGCAGCTTCATCAGCTGGAACTATTATAATTAGCTCTTGACGATGCCATAAATAATGTCATTCCATGCATAACAAAGCAAATCGAAATATTGATAACATCGAACACTCATTGAACATCGAACACTCATGAATAAAAAAAAATATTTTATCAAAATTGTTTTCTATTTTAATTAATTTTTCACAAAAAATAACGTTCATGTATTTTTTACATATGGTGATTGGTGTAGCTATAATTTTTTACATATTTACATCAACCAAGATTCAACTCGTATATTAACCGGCACAAGATATAACTATTAATAAATTTCCATTATTTTACTTGAGAAACTATGGAGACAGACTAAGCCGTAACACCCTTCAAAATCTATAATCTGTGAAGTCTATATGCATTTTTAGTTATTTTCAATTTTTCACTTGATATTAACTCAGCGCGAGGACTTCATCGTGATATTACTGTTATATGCCTAATTTTTAACCAAAAACATGATAGCAGATGTAGACAAATGGATTGAAATCGCCAAAAAATGCAAATATCTACCAGAAGATGACTTGCGAGAGCTGTGTAATATAGTTTGTGATATTCTTTTAGAAGAACCAAATGTACAACCGGTACAGACACCTGTAACTGTATGCGGAGATATCCATGGACAGGTATTTGGTCATTGTATATAAATATCGCAGATTCTTCAGTTGTTCTTTAATTATAAATATCCATTTTTATAGGAGGATGAAATATATATATCAATTTATTTAATAATTTCAGTTCTATGATCTAGAAGAGCTCTTTAATATTGGAGGACAAGTACCAGAAACACAATACATATTTATGGGAGACTATGTAGATAGGGGCTACTATAGCCTTGAAACTCTCACTTTATTAATGGCATTTAAAGCTAGGTATCCAGATAGGTAAGACAATTTTAAAATAAAAAATACTACTTATGTGACCAATATTTCTTTGAATTTTATATACAAATTTAAATATTTTAGGATTATTCTATTAAGAGGTAATCATGAAACATGTCAAATAACAAAAGTATATGGTTTTTATGATGAATGTTTAAACAAATATGGAAATGCAAATGCTTGGAAGGATTGTTGCAGAGTGTTTGATCTCCTAACTGTTGCTGCTGTAAGTAATTCAAAGTGGTCATTGATAAATTTTCTCACCGTTCCACCTTCCAGTACACTATTTAGCCATATTTTACTATGTCTAATTTAAGGAAGGTTTGATGGTTTTATTCTGCGCATCACTCAGTAACATTATATACATCATAGAAGTAATATTTAATAATTAACATAATTAATGTTTCAGTTAATTGATGAATCAGTTCTTTGTGTCCATGGTGGTCTCTCACCTGATATATCTATGCTGGATCAAATCCGCTGTATTGATAGAAATCAACAAATCCCACACAAAGGCGCCTTTTGTGATTTATTGTGGTCAGACCCAACAGAAGAAGATACTAAATGGTAGATTTAGATATAAAAATTATCTTCATATCACATTTAAATTTTTGTGATTGAATTGAAATTACACTATTAATCTGTCTATTAAATTCAATCCTGTTAATCAGGAGCTTCTACTTTTGAATTTATACATTATGATGATTTATTTTATTACCTTATAGTATAGCGTACAATGGAACAGATGGGTCTCCTATATGTTAAGAGAACACAACCGCCCATGGACAACCGCGCCACAGTTCGCGCATTGATTGTGTACCACCTCTACGCCGTTTAAGCAGCACTATTAAGGGCCTACGATATCCTCACTCAGTCTGCGGAACAGAGTACAAGTAGCGTTTCATGTTGAGTATTCTGTGAAACTTTGGACGAGCCGGCCCAATTGGTGCTTTCCCACGGGTGCGACAGTATTAAGACACTTGCCTACCACTATCAAGCTCTTCCAGAGACCAAATAAATTATATATAAAATTATAATTGTCTGGATTAGGATATGAAGCCCCTTATACTTCTTGTTTCGTGGTAGATCTATTAAAGCACTTAGCCACAAGGTTCTCTAAATAATGGTAATATTAATATAATAAACACAAAATTTTGTATAAATAGATATTTGTTACTATTTCATGAGAAAACTACTGAACAGATAGTAATTAATGTTTGTTATAATAATACCTCATTCATCAGTATGATACATGACATTATTTATAATTATATTGGGAAAACTTCAATGGCATAGTGTCTGTAGGAGCCACTACTATTATAATAAAATGATATTTTAATTATAAATTATTTTTTATAAGGTTTTTACAATGAAGATATTGCAGGTCAGTTAGTCCTCGTGGAGCTGGATGGCTGTTTGGAAGAATTGTTACTGAACTCTTTATGAGTTACAATGATCTTACTTTAATATGTAGAGCACATCAGCTAGTAAATGATGGTATGTAATTTTTTTTATACCATCGACAGCAAATAAGCAAGAGGCTCACCAAGGGCAAGCAGTCTTTTGCCCATGGACATTCCATTCCTTGCACTCGCGGGTGCGTTGACGGCCTTTAAGAAAAGTGTACGCTCTTTTCTTGAAGGTCCCCATTTCGTATTGGTTTTGAAATACTCCCACTGGCAGGTGATTCCACGGAGAAGTGGTGCGCGTCATAAAATGTAATTATTGTAACTTATATATGTATTTCAGTAAGCAATAAATTGTAATTATAGTGGTATATCATAATGCATACAAAAAGCACGCAGCGAAACAGTGTCAATTTACAACGATGAAGACACAAATGATATAGATACCTTTTTTTGTAAAAGCTCAATAGAATAAGAAACATTTGGGTATTTGCCCCAAGGAATGAGTTAATGTTTGTATTACATCTGTAAATTCATATTTGTTTGGCGAACATACACAATTAGTTCATAATAAGTTTAATATTCAGTTTACTTTAATTTGTGTTCATTAATCCACATATTTTTTTTAGGTTATAAATATATGTTTGATCAAAATTTAGTCACCATTTGGTCTGCACCAAATTATTGCTACAGGTGTGGAAATGTTGCATCTATTATGGAATTTAATACTGTAGACAATAGGAATGCCAAAATATTTCAAGCTGGGCCTAACAGTGAAAGAGAAATTCCTCCTCAACACGCAACACCCTATTTTATTTAATAAGTACAATATAGTGTTTGTTTATTCCATAGTTAAAATTTTATACATTAAAATTATCTATTACTTGGTCCACTTATTTGATTTGTGTTTCTTCAGAAAAACTTTGGTACCATAAAATAATTACAATTCAAAATAAAATAAAGTATTATTTAAATTTACCTTAAGAAGTATTTGGGTGAAACATTTTTAAGTTAAAAACAGAATTGTTTTTTTAAATTTTGTATATAATAAATGATTTACCAGTAACAGAGCAGTAATTCAAATATTATGAAAGTTGGGTATAGATTTAATCTCTGTTATAATCAAATGTGTAATCAAAATAGGCTTGATCAAAACTTTGCACTCGTACATAACCATCTTCACCTCCTGAAGCATAGCTTCTACCATCAGGATGGAATGCTAAACTGTTGATAGGTCCAAAATGACCTTTAACACGTCCAAACTCTTCCTCGAACACAAGGTGGAAGAAACGTGCATCAAATTTACCCTGTCTAGTTGAGGTTGTTGTTACTTCCATAGCATCCTGACCTCCACCAAGCACAACATGATCTAATATTGGACTCAGTGCTGCAGAGTTTACTGGACGTTCCGTTTTATATTCCTTGAGTAACTCTAAGGTACTTGTGTCAAATAATTTTGCAGTTTGGTCTTTAGATGCTGTAATAAACATGGTGCCATCTCTGGATAATTGTATGTCATTTATTTGATGAGAGTGCTCTTTTATTGAGTGGATTTTCTTTCCAGTCTGAAAAATAATGATATTTTATACTTATGTTAATGATAAATAGGGATCAGCAAGGCCAAATTGAATAAATAGAAACTTAAATTTGTTAGTAGCCTATATTATATACAAATTTACCTACTTAGTTCTAAATTCTCTCTTAAACGCAAATAATATTTAAATTTAGTTCTAACAACATTTAGGCATTATAAGTTACAAGACTATATCATCATAATCATTTCAGCCGTAGGACGTCCATTGCTGGACAGGCCTCCCCTTCGGACCTCATCCACTTTGTTGATGGATATCCTATGCTGCGCTTGCTGGTCTCTACTTTAAACATTTTTTTTTCCCACCTACTCTACGTGCAATGTTGCCTGCCCATTGCCACTTTAGCTTGCTAACTTAGAAATCTATATCTGTGACTTTAGTTCGTCTACTGATCTCTTCATTTCTGATTTGGACACATAGCGCAACTCCGAGCCCTTCATAGCTCTCTGAACAAGGTTATATAGTGCTTAAAATTAAAACTTATCAAGCTTGATTTTACATAACCAGCATCAGATAGGAATAAAATGTTATTGATAATTTTGAAAAAAGAAGTGTATACATACTCTTAAATCCCATTGGATCAAATCTCCAGCTTCATGACCTGTGATGATTGTTTCATCAAGGCTTCCCCAAACCATAGAAGTGACCTTAGAGTCTGTGATTTCCCATTTTAGAATTGGTGATGCAGACGAGATAGAATCATCAATGGTTCTAGTATCAATTATAAACACCTACAAGAATTTAATATATACATGTTATACCCTATATAATGACACTTAAAGCACTGGATATTTTGACATAGTGAAGTCCTTGAATGGAGTTTAAAAATGGCTACTTCTACCAACTCTCCCCATATTATGGTCACCTAAAAAATTACATTATAACAAGAGAGTTATTATACAGATTGTTTTGAGTAACAAACCTCAGAGGGATGGCCCATAGCTTTATCTGTTGTGTAGGCAGCTTGATAGGCACTGTAGCTAAAGTTACATGTTCTCACAGAAGAGCGAGTTTTAATAGTGGCTATATTTTTGCCAGTTTCGAGGTCCCATAATCTGAAATATCCATAGAATAAATAAACAAAATATGCCATTTTTATTTAAGCTGATTGAATAGCATGTAATATATTAGATTATAGTACTTGATTAACGAAGTAAACTAAATGCAAAGAACTAACCTGCAGGAGCTGTCACCACCCCCTGTTATAAGATGAATACTCTGCCAATCAACATCCAGGCACCAAACAACTCCACCATGCCCATTGAAAGTACCTAAACGCTCACCATTTAGGGACCACCATACATTGGGTTTGGAATCTTTCGCAGCAGAGAAGAGCAAATCTCCTTCACGGTTATATTTTATTTGTGTTATTGCACGTTCGTGCCCTTGCAACATAAGCGGTTTCTGTAAGAATAGAAGTAAAGTTGGAACTCATTTTTACCAGCGTCTGCTAACTTAACGTATAGAATAGTATTAAGACTTTAGCAGTCTTACCATTTTTACTAAGTTGCAGAATAAAATCAGAGATATTAAAAATAAATTTTCTTCACTGCAACATGTGGCGCAATCATAAATCGTTTAACAAGTCAAAGGACCAAAAAATCTGAATGATTCAGTTAATTGTCAAAATCCAAAGTATTAAGTGTTTGCTATCATTATCACCATAACAATATAAATTTTAGTTTTATTATTTACAAAATCTGATACTAACGTATTATTTTAATAGATTTTATCACTGTTTATATTTATTTTATGTGCGCTTTCTGAAGTTTCAACCGAACGATGAACAGATTATATATGAATTATCGTGGATAATCTTTCTAGAATTCTCATTTGTAAATAATTGCACTGTTTATATTACTTTCATATATTTTTGATTTTTAAAATTATATTGAAGTTTAACTTCGTTATCGGCGTTTGAATTCACATTTTTCGGTTATGCGTCACATTTGTCCTTTATGCGCCGCGTCACATTTTTCCCGTAACGCACCCACGTCACGTTTTTTTAATAAGAACGGGAGGCAAATGTACAGTAGACCAACCGCCTATGGGTACCCTAGCTTGGCTGAACTAAGGTATGTTGCTTACCTATAAACATTTTTTTTATTAATCGAGAGGAAAATTAGCTGGAGGCTCTCATAGGATAAGTGTAAGCGGTCCACTGCTAATAGACACTATTTAGTCTAGCTGATCTAAGAATGTATTGTTGACCTATACAAAAATGATTTTTATCATAAAAACGAGAGGAAAATTAGCAGGTGGCTCTTATAAATGAAGCGGTCCACTGCTCATAGAAACGTTTAGCCCAGCTGAGCTTCATATGTGTAAATGCATATAGTTAAAACGTTTAAGAAGAATATCTCGTTCAGATCTTCAGTCCTCACTAGAAGACGAATGTGTGCACTTTCATGCGCATTGTAACGCAAAATAGATGGAAAAAAATCACCTTCTGATCTTCTGCATTCAAACGACTTTTACACGGAGTTTCCAAACGTCGAAATCGCTTATCGAATATTTATAACTTTAGCCGTAACAAACTGTAGCGCAGAACGATCGTTTTTTTGTTTAAAACGAGTTAAAAAATACTTACGTTGTACAATGGGTGCAAATACACTCAATAGCTTAGCTATTCTATGCATAGAATCAGATGTTTTTCAACGTTTAGATTGTGAAGATTTAATTGACCAGTTTTCAATTCTTAAAGTTAGGCGAGTTTGCCTGTGTAAAAAATAATGCAATAATAACATACATCGTTCTTAGTACAAAATGTATAATTCTAAGAAAAATACAAATATTTTTATATATTACAATAGTATATAATAAATAATATATGAGTAAATAAAGAACAAATATAATTAAAACATAATGTATAAAAAATAATCAATTTCCCGCAATCAATTAGTTATTCTAATTCTTAAAAAATAAGATATCAAAACTATTAAAATAAAAATTAAGTCATAGGGCGGTATTTTATTCAGAGCCCCAGGTCGGCACAAATTTAAATCCGGCTCTGCTAATGCGCGGTCGCCCAAGGGCGGTGGTGTTTCTCTTACCATATAGAAGATCTTACCATCTGCTCTGTTGTCCGCTATACCATAAAATAAAGTATTATAAGAGAATATTAGATCTCTGTTAGATTCATCCATTCGTGAATTCATCAATCGCAACATTTTATTTTTGTTGTAAGATTGTTGGTACGGCATTGTAGGGTTTAATACTAGCAAAGCTAAGTTTTATCTTCGAACAAAAATTCATCAAATTTAATAGACTCATAGAGGTAGATTTAGAGGTTTAGGTAGATAGTCTTTACTTTGACAAAGTTCCCAACGTCAATCAATTTTCCTGTTTTGATTTAATATTAGTTTAAGAGACAGTACCTATTGAGGATTATCAGGTTACAGTTATTTTAGTTATTTAGTAGGTCGAGTAAATATTTATACATGTTTATAATTAATATTTTCATGTACATATAATAATTAACGTTTTGTTGCTGTCGTTTAGCATATAAAACTCAAGTATTTTCTTTAAATAAACATGCCAGCATTCGTTACAATACGAGTTAGTTAGTTTTGGCAATTGACGAAGGAAATAAAAAATGTATAAATATTTCACATACGTTTTATTTTCTTAAGTTATTAACCATTGATTTCCAAGAGTACAACTAAAAAACAAATTAAGGTACAAACACGTTTTGCATCGCTAACTAAACACAACTGTAGGTAACTTCTCTTGGCAAACCAGTACACAATCTTAACTTTACCGGGCGCACCACTCGAACGAGTCAGAGTTCCAAATACATCCAAATACAAATAACAGTTAACTTGGTCAAATAACAGCCTTTTCCATCGATAACAGTACATCAGGCAGCTAATGTGATTTCCTACAATAAAAGTTACTTAAATTAACTACTGAAAGCGATAAGTCTTGAAATTGAGCGAGCCCAACTATTTACGTAAACACTCAAAAAACAACGTTGAACGGCAGAGGCACTTTTTATGAGACTGCGTGGTGAATTTATACATATTAAAAAGTGATTTCTCATAAAACAAGGTTTGTGTTTTCGTACAGACGCTTGATTTACGTGTTTGAGTAGACGTGACGATCACGAATTATTAACAAAATATGTATTATTGGTATTAATAAATGTGTATATAAAAGGATATATGAACCGATCCATAGAGTTGCTCATCTGACATGAAATTACAACAAACATTCGGTCAACGTTTCCAAATATATAAAATTCTCTTATGATTTTAGAACCGGTCGTTTTGTTTCTATTATAATACATTCTAATGTACATTTAACCCTCCATTTACCGAAATACATACATGAAACACTATTTTAAACAACAATCTTAAGCTAAAATGTGAAAATATGTCGGCAATACTACAATGTCTTAAGATGGTATAGATGTGAAATGCATTTTTTGAAACCTATGAATACATTAACACCATACACTAAGATTAAAAATTAATTTATCAGTCAAATTATTTTGCATCATATCTAGCAATACGCCGACACGATGTCTGGTTTTGTACAAACCTGTACAAGTATTCAAATATAAGAAGTTAGGCTATACTGTAATACGCTGTGTATAATACAACAGTTATATTTATAGAAAAATACATAGATAATGTCATAGAAAATATTAACAACAAATGGCTATATTGGACATGTTTTATCATCCCAAAGTTAACTTTGCGAATCAAATAGAGCATCGGTCGTAATTAAAAGTAAGTTTTTGTTAATGGCTTTGTAGAAGTCGTTTTAGAAATAAACCTCGACTCTTGTTTATCGCAGCAATGAAGCAGATGACGGTTTACTAGTTGTAATTAAATTGACTAAAATATAGCCTCGACAGCTTCCCAAGCCCTACTCTAATTAGGTACTCGCCAGTAATGCGCCAATTCTCATTAATACTATTTTTTGTACAACACAAATAACGCTCTTAAATTCTAATTATCTTTTGATACATCGCCGTTAGTTTCCAGAATAAACTATTTTACTAACAAAATAAGTGTCAATTCTTACAATAACAACGAATAAGACGAGCGAACGCGTCGCAGCTACACTAACTTCATACGTATTAAAAATCTATCAAGGCATCCTTACCTCAGACTTTAGATTCAACACCGTCGTTTTGATGGTGTTTTATGAACTAATTATTACATAAAGTTTTATATTAAATAAATACGCAATGGTCAGAACAAAGAAAACCTTTTGATGGACATTGAAAGACTAAAGCAACATTTTTTAATTAATTTGTGTGAACGTCTCGGTAATGTTTTGCTTGGATCGATCAAATTTATTAGATTAATATAATCGCTGATTTAATACACCCTATATCTAATTATTAAATAAACAACAATATGACTTTAGGCATAAAATGGCAGTATTTTAACTGGTTGTTTTTTCTTAATATGTACAAAATGTATTCTAAATTTTAACTAATGGTAACACGGTGAGGAACGGACATAAGTCGCTCATTCAGGTAACAGAATTTCCTAATTTATTTATACACACATTTTTTACAGGATTAGTATTTTTTTATTTAAGGATTACTTGCTATTGTTGCCTCGTCTTATCAAATATATATTTTTAATAAGTTGTAGATTACCTGATTGGAATAATATATTTGTGAATGAAAAGATTCCAATAAATATTGTTATGTAAATCAAAATAATTGAATAAAAAATGTAAAGATAAATGGAAAGGCCATAGAAATTTTTTTTAAAAGTAGACAAAAATTTTAACCTAGAACCTAAGTCCCTATAACGAACTTTTTGGTTGTATTACTTAATAAAAAGATGGCGTAAATTGCCACTAAAGCTAATGGTAACTGTTCACCGTTGTTGGAACGTTTTACGCTATTTATAATAATTAATGATATACAGAAAGAAGCAGTGGTTATTGACAGTGTCTGTAAGATTGTCGAAATCCAGGATATAGTACTTATATGCGGCGCAATAGTGAATAAGAGTGGACAAACCCGCAATTGTAACACAAATTTCAGACGGAATTGTAAAATGCGCTAAAATTATGCCAACAGGACTGCTGCTTTATACCAATCAAGTTCTTCAGTAAAACCATAGTTATCAATAACTTGTAATAATAATTGAAGTCTATTAATACAGGTTTTAAGTCCGGCTTAACTAACACAAATGATTCTATTTCTAATATGTGATTATGTTACATCCTTACATATAATTATGTACTTATCAGGTGATTTATTCATAATTATTAATCATAATGACAATAGGTGTGTTAGGTGTTAGTTTCTGACTCGATTTTTAGGTCAATTGTCTCAAAATTAAAGCGGTCAGAATTATTATTTTAGTACAAGTTGACAAATCAATGTGTGATCAAAGTTCTACAGAGTGAAGAAAACCACGCAGTCTGTGTAGTATAAACTAAAAATAAAAAGTAGGAAAAACATGGTATTACTTTACGTGGGGTAAGGTTCACGTGCATCGGACTGGACTTGTGAAGATCGAGTTGATACTTATTGTTATGGAACACATTAGCAATGTATGTAAACGGCAAAAGGTATTTCTGAAATAACTGTAGGTACGGAAATTTGAAGCTATGAAAGAGCGCTAAATATACAAAACATATAGTCTTAGATTTCGTATGTAGTTACAGATACAGGAATTTTGAGGATAAAGTAAAGTTTGCACAATATTATGCAAAGACTCGGCAGTAAAAATGCATATATTGTGACTAATTATAAGATTAGAACGCAGATCGCGCCAAGTTCCTATATAAGTTAGGATTAAATAGTACAATTGTATACAAGCAGTCTTGGTAAACACTGAGAATAAGTCCTTAGTGATACTATCATGAATAAGTCATACAAAATTAAATTAAAATTTCCGATAATACACACCCAGTAAAAAATAAATCTACCGGTTAAACTCTAGATATAAAATGCAAACTAAAACAGCAAACTTTATTTACAAGAAACGATTTCTAAAAACAACGACTTCTTAATATAAAGGCTTAGACTATATTTACAGGTATATATTATGCGGTTCTCCGATTGATAAATTTAAATAGCAGTATAATTTACATTCTAACTAACACTAAGTAGTATACACTACCACGTATAAAACACGCATCCAAGTCCCTTACTAAAGTAACTATTAATCATAAATCAGTCTGTCAAATGGGACGTTATAATTACTCACCCATCACTCACTTATAACGTCTACACTCGTCGCACAACATTGAAATGTCGCGAAATAAATCGTCCGTAAACTGGGAGCTACGCGCTGCTCGAAGGGGCTTCGCTAGAGGGATGTTCTAGACGGCAGGGTCCAGTACAAGTAGGAACATGGTTAGGTGCGTTGGTGAACACAGGTGGTGGTCGCGAATCGCTTCATAAGACGAGGGCGCGGCGGGGGAGCGGGTGTCGCTCATACATCGAGAACTACAAGCCCTGCTCGGCCATGTACTATCTGATTTCAGCAGAATTAAGCACAAACGGCACGTAGAACATTTTGCTTTCTAGTAACAAGTTAGCTGCTGCCTGGATCTGAAAGTGAACCAATTGTTTAGAGCTTTCTATTTCAAAACAACAACTTTCGAATGTAATTTATCCTTGTGTTCGAAATAGGAGTGTTCAACATTTCCATCGACTTTACGATTTGCTATGCCTTATCTATGGCTCTGGATATGATACCTTAATAATCACTAACAAGCTACAAATGGTAGTCGTAATACAAATAGTATAGTAATACGTTAAATTATTTGGGAAAAAGTACCTCTGGAATCCTTGCAAACAGTTCCTGTAGTCTACCAGGATGATGTGGTGCGGCATGCTCCAAATAACTTCGTAAAACTTGCACGTATCGATCTTGAATTCCCTCCAACTCAACCTCTGAAATAATCGAGGATTTAAAAAAGATCATCAATAAATAATGTTACTTCTGAAAACTTGTTCATAAAAAAAATATTGTATGTATAATAATTTTTTATATTTTAAATGAACTATTTAAGTCTTAAATTCTTCCGAAAAAGGCTCTACTCGCCGGTAGATGGCGTACCAAGACGTGAGAAGACCAATGCCAACAGTCGTGTGGTGCGGCGGTGACGTCACACGCTCAGTAGGTCACTCCGATAGCGGGGCAACGACCGCGGCTAGCCGTTGACCTCCGCGCAACCGAGCTCGCGTCCTCACTAACTATAACTATCCCACTCGCACGCACGCACCTTTCTATATGAATTACGTTACTTACATGCGGTCCAATTTAGTTTTCGGTATTTACGCTCAAATACCGAAAACTACGTTATTTAATTGACGAACCTTATAAATATTTCGGTAAAATTATTTCCGTCCTTGACAACTAGTGCTACGAATAAATATCGCAATATATTAAATCAAGTTTAATTGTGGATGTTTGTTTATAGAGCGTATGTTACACAATAGCGCTGCCAGCAAGTTGGCTCGACTAATGTGCTTTTTTCACCGAGCAAAAGAGAAAGTTCCTTTCCGCATCTCGCTGAGAGTGAAATGCTGTCCCGTTCGACTGACGTAACTTGCTAGCGCATTGTGCGGTTGCGCTCTTCGTTACGGTACAGCGGTACGGTACGTTAGCGACTTTTCATCGTACTGCTAGTAATATATAAATGGCATAAACTATAAGACGTATTAGACACCATAGCATAACCTCTGACCACTAATATGTCACTCTTATAAGACCAATTGATCACCTTCGCAAGACTTTTTTTAAATGGAAACGGTGGCAAACGAGCAGTAGGCTCACCTAGAATAAGCGA
Source organism: Delias oraia (assembly GCA_018230265.1). Taxonomy (NCBI): domain Eukaryota; kingdom Metazoa; phylum Arthropoda; class Insecta; order Lepidoptera; family Pieridae; genus Delias; species Delias oraia. The sequence continues at coordinate 36,068 of DWCF01000166.1, read as the reverse complement.
TCTTTCGCCGACGGACACCCCTAGGGCTTGCACTTAACTAGCATATCACCTAAATGAAAACCATAAGTAATAAATAATTGGGTTTTGTAGTATCTATGTGGTCTGTGGTGAAATTGTTGACGCTTGCAACTTAGTAAAAGTTCATTTTAATTATAAAAGGAGTATTTATATAATTCAAATACGTAATATTGTCGACGAAGGTGGGATGTCGGAAAACCAACTAGCTCAATCGATTTAGACGAGGAATCTGGGTTTGCGAAACAACTTAAAACCGGAAAAAGAAGTTTTATATATTATATAAATAGTCTAAGCAAGAGATTATACAAATACTACAGGTTTTATACAATTTCGTTTCCTCGACATGTGCGAACGTCAATTAAAAAGCCACACATGGCTGTTTTGCTATAATAGGGTGTCTATAATACGTTCTCCACGCCGTATACTCCCACATAGGCGGTTGCGTTGCGCAAGCGCTCTCCATTTCACCTCGACGAAGCTCTGATCGTCGGGAATGGCTACTAATCTAACATCAACTATATTTTAACTGCATAGTGACATTAGTAAGACACTGAACTCTTTACAGCTTAGAATGTAAATATAGTATTGTAATTTAATGTGAATTAGTAGGCCTCTTAATAATTCAGAAATATTTATTTAAATTATCTAATTTATAATTATTTTATAAATTTAATAGATTAATGTATATAAATCAGTAGTACTCTTCAAGGTATCAGTAAGATAATAAAAGTGAGTAAAATAAACAAGTGTTGAAAATAATTTAAAAATTTTCGAGTGACCCAGTTGCGATAAAGTAGGATGTCATAACTTCATTACTTTGGGAATATGCTATATGTGTAGCGTATCTTTTCACATTCCAAGAAGTTTTGATACGCATTACACGTTAATGCTTCGAAATCTTAAGGTTTTCTCTTCAAAATTTACTTTTATTTAAGTTTAATCTTAGTTATTTAAACGAAGAAACATTTGGACATCTGTATAAGTTAAACTGAAAAAATATATTAACAATTCCATGTTCATATCATAAGACAGTGTATATGAACTTAAGATTATTATTAAGTTAATAATAAGAATATATCTTCGTTAAAGTCTATAATAAAGTTGTTTAATATATTATTACTATGATTAATATCACATTTACTTATCTTGATATCATAATTTCATGTTATAACTTAAATTATACTAAAATCATTTTCAAAAGCGTTGCTTTTAAGTGGGTTAGTTGTTCCATAAATCATAATGATCTTTACGAACCGCTCATGTCCAAACGTACTCACCAATTGAAAACACGATTGGGAATTTCAACGCTGAGAGATTATTATTTTTATCATAAATAACTTGTAGCATTATAAGGAGGTAACGAGATATTTGACCAGTAATTATTTTAATTTTTTTTATAGTATAGCGGACAATGGAGCTGGTGGGTCTTCTATATGGTTAGAGAACACCGCCGCCTATGGACAACCGAGCCAAAGTCCGCGCATTGGTTCTGTTACCGGCTTTTTACTACACGTAAGCGGCATTTTTAAATGTCTCTAATATCATAACTCACTCAGAGTAACATAGTAAGAATCACCGTTTCAAGTATAACTACCGTTTCACGCTGAGTATTCTGTGCGCCCGTGGTATCACTTCGGACAAGCATAATGTTGTAATGCTGATTCTCTTATCATATTTTATCGCATTATCATTAATATTCTGAGGAGCTGTTTAATATAATACCTGCAGCTGAATTAAATCTTCGAGGCAGAATAAAGAGTTAGATCCCAGAACCCCGATGTTTGTCGTTCGACAACAGAGCGTTTTTAAGGAATTTTGTGGCGCCACGACTACTCTGTGAAATCCACTGCCTTCAGAGGTATTTCCAAACCAATACGACTTGGAGGCCTTTGAAAGTGAGCGTACCTATCATTAAAAGGCCGGCAACGCACTCTCGGTTCAGCAAGAGCTGGGTGTCCATGTGTGTGTGACCGCTTATACTAAGGGAGCCTTCTGAGCGTTTGCTTTCCGATTTTTATATAAAGAAATTAAATGGATTCATTAAAAAAATATCTAATTGTAATATCCAAAAATGCCGATTTTAGTACACAGTAAAAGTTGTACAAAGATGCGTTATATTGAAACGAATGTCCTAGTTATTATATAATTAGTGGTTCTCGTTTAATAATGATTAAATAATGTATGCAAGTCGCAACATCGAGTTAGACTCGTTAGACAAGCGAGTGAGTCAACGTCATAGGATGCCTAGATCGTAACTGACCTACATTGGCTCTGGGGCGATGCACCCCCGACTGGTCTATAAATGGATTACTGCGTGTGCTATGTACTGTGTACAAGCATAAATCTATTTTATTTAAAGTAGAACGTTTTAAAGTTCATTCCCTTATTATAAAATTACCTTTATCTGTGTCCATGTACAACTAGCATCAAAACGATTATATGTTTTAATTAATCTAAATTGCTCTAAATGGTCAAAGGTTATCCGAGAGAAATAACTCAAACTTTCCAAAAACAATTATAATTATTATTAATGAGACGTTGTGCACGATTTGTTTCTACCTGAATTAGTAAATATTAAAGTTTTTATTATTTTTCACGATACTTTTTTAATGGTACAGCGGACTACGGAGCAGGTGGGTCTCCTACATGGTAAGAGAACACCGCCGGCTATTGACAACGACGCCACAGTCCGCGCATTGGTTATTTTTCCGGCCTTTTACGCCGCCTAAACGGCATTAACAGAAGTACCGTTTCACGCTGAGTATTCTGTGAACTCGTGGTATCATGTTGGACGACCCGGCCAAATTTATGCTTTATTTTTTTTCAGCATGGCTCTCCCATCGCTGCGTTAGTACACTCGCTAGGCCACTTTCAAGCCCTTCCAGAGACCGAGTAAAATATAAATATATTTACCCGTGAACCAAAAAAACGTAGCTACGAGGCTCTCAAACCACTTAGCTACGATGCTATAATATTATATTACTCCACTTAATGTAAAGCTTTATTTAGAATCAAAGTGCGTACAAAATACCGTTAGTTTAAAACGAACGCTTTTGAGGACTAATTTAAAACTAAAGAATCAATAAGAGTGAAATTATACAATGCTAAACTCACCCTGATTCAACAGTATGTAAACTTTTAGGCAGACATACTCTTCCATTCGAAGCTGGATACGCCTGAAGACACACGTGATTTGAGTCATCTTCTCAACCACCAGGCCAACGTCCAGTCGCAGCTGTTCCAGAGTGATAGGCCGCCCCATGAGCGATGTTAAACAGTTTTGAAGCGTTCTTAGATTCGCGTTAACCTGGAAAGAACGATATTTGCATATATTTACCACGCTATCGACTAAATGCAATAATTTTAACCTTTTTAAATTTGTTTCAACATGTCCCAATTTTATAATAAAGAGTTTGCAATAAGAATTCTTGTAAGAGGTTTAAATAAATCATGTCTTCTATTTACTACCATAGCCTTCTTCTAGAGGATTTTAAGCCATAAAGTTATTTAAATATACATTGTATATTAAAAAAATGCCTTTTTAAAAAATCAAATATTTTCTGTTTATTTCATACAATTAAATTTTCATCATCATCATATATATATTTTATATCGATGATACAATAAAACAATTAAAGCATAAAAGAGATGATCAAATTCTCATGTGAAATGGATTGGCAAAAGAAATGAATAGTCTCATTAGTCGTTCACATAACGCTGTTACATATGAGCAAAAGGAAATGGACTAGACAATGAAAACAGTTTTTATCTAACTACCGCTATTACCGAGTCTCTTTAGGTAATATGTTATCTTTTTTACAACGAAGGTACTAAATTTCACTTTATTTTATATTACTTAGATGATTGTGGAATTATCTTCTATGCGTTATAATGAATATAGTATATTATAGTGGGGTTGACTAGAGTTTTGGTCTGCGTGAGCACTGGACTGCAGTTGAGACGACTTTCTATCGGTTATGCAACGATGCAGATCACGTAACTGCGGCCGCGCATATAGCGGAAGTGTACGGCGAATGTGACCGCTGGATTACCACTCGAGTGAGGCTAGTTACCGAGATTGCAATAACATTATATTAAATTATATCAGTAGTTCTATATATGGAAGCCATTTCGAAAGTTACTCCATATTCTACACTGTTAGTTGTTTACGGCAAGAATTACGTTGTACTAACCTCCTGCACAAAATCGTGTTCATGGTCGGATGATGGTGGCGCGTGGGCGAGTTTTCCATGCATGGCCTGATACGCCGCTGTCGTCAGCACTGAGATCTCATGCCACTTTTCCATTAATAGTTTCGAATGGATTTCCATCGGAATTTCCATGATGAATGGTAGTTTTTTCGTCCACGCTACCATCTTGTGAACGATGGAGTCGCCAATCTTACATAGCTTATCACCTATTTCTGACGTGTCGTGCAGGAGATCGGGTAAATGGCGTACAGTAGCGATATCTTCCATGGCATCGCAGTCGATCAGCGCTCTGATCATGTGCAGGGCGCGGTCGAGAGGTATCGCTCTATCTCTCGACGATGACACAGCACTTTCCAGTCTTGCTCTCAAATGTACCACCTAAACAAAATGTTTGGATCGGCAATTAAAAAGCTTTGTACTTGTTATCAACAGAGAACTTGGTCTAATCGGCGCGACTTACCTCGCTAGGGTTGGTTAAGGCAGTCTTAAGTATGGTCCCGTTGACGAGATTCGGCGGGAGTGGTGGTAAAGGCTCTTTAGGCTTTTCTGGCGGCGAAGCTCGGCTCGTTGCAGTTGATGTTTTAGGTTTCTTGTGTTTTTTATATTTCACCTTATATAAGTTGTACACAGCACCACTATTTCGACCTCCTGGCATACGATCTTCCCGAACCGCTGTAACGAGAATAATATTATTTTTAAGTCTTTGTAATATATGATATGTAATAAAGTCAAATATAAAAGTTATAATAAAAATGTAATATACCTTGTAAGACCATTCCTTGCTCGATGCACTTTTTAAATCGACAATATTGACATCTATTCCTTTGCGCTTTTGTTATTTCACAGCCTCCATCAGCCACACAAGTATACACTCGTCTGTTCTGTACAGTTCTTTTGAAAAATCCTTTGCAACCCTCGCATGTTATTATACCGTAATGGAGACCAGTCGCTTTATCTTCACAAATCATGCAGATCATTGGCTGTTCGTCTTCATCACGCTCAGCTTCAGCTGCGTATGTCCTTAATTCAGGCCGAGGGGTTAAGGAACTTGGGCTCGGTACGTTCGACATACCTGACACTCCTCCAGCCGCGGCACTGAGGTTCAAAGCATGTATTTGCTGATGAGCTGGCAATTGAGAAACGTCGCCCGCCCATAATAATTCCATGTTAAGCCGTGGACCTTGAGTTCGCCTCAGCTCGCCTCCCAGATTTAACAAAAGCCGTGCTGCAGATTCTTCACTACAAGTGTTGGGATCAGATGCTGGTGGTGTTGGAGTGTGCGAAGCTCCAGGCGAAGGTTCTCCGCCAGAAGAAGGAGCAGGAAGAGTCCAAAACATCGTCCGGACGCCACCTGACTCGCCCATGATCACTGCGGGCGCACCTCGCCATTGTGTTGAACTTCTCGCTCCTTTTGGTTCTAACGGTTGTGGTGGGAAATGACCACCGATAAGTTCTGGTTTCACCCCATTTATACAAGCCGCTGGTGGCCAATGATTTGGTGATAAAGAAGAGTGGGGACTAGGCGGAGGAGGCGCGAGGGCACGAGGTCGGTATGGCTGAGGGAGATCAGGGGGTGGCACTTCGATTTTAACGGATGAATATTGAGAGGAGGGCGACGGCTCATGCTTTCCTGCTGTGGAAGTTTCGATTTTAATGGGCACGGGTGCACCCTCGAACTTGATGACGGAATTGGGTGGAGCGGAGCGGATGACGGTAGGGTGGCAGGCCGCAGGAGAAGGCGAGGAGCCGCCGCCATCGAAGACGGGCGGCGGGTGCGGCGGCGAGCTGCAGCCGGCGTCCGCCATGCGCGGCGACGGCGGGCCCGGGTCCGGCGAAGACGTGCTCGTGTCCGCTGCCGACTCGCCTGCAATACCAATAACAATCACTCATAGTTTGGAGAAACTTAGTCTTCACATGATAAATAGAAACTAGGTGAAATGTCAACGACCGCGCGGTAGCTTAAAGCGGGGCGAGACGCAGGGACGCGACACTGCACTTCCCGCGCCGCCGACTAGATTAGCCGGTTGCGTCACGATGCGAGTGTTGCAGCCCGACTCACCGAAAACTACTCCATTCCAAGAAAATCCTCTCCAGCTGCCTTATTTTTCGAACCGGCATTCATTAGACTACCATCGACAAATTGATTAAAGCGAGTGGAATACTTAATTGGTTATATAAGAACGCGGAACATGGAAAATATGGAAAATTTATTGAAAATATAGGAAGCGTGGCCGCGCGTTGCAGTGAACGAACGCGAGATGCGGCCTGGAGCACGAAGAGAAAGTGAAAGCAGCGCGCGCGCAGATGTGGTGTGCCGCCCGGAAGCTTACGTTCGCGCTATTTTACACACAAAAGGAATTAACTGTACCCTATTATATTAAAAAAAAAATGAAATATTGAAATAACGTGGAAAACGAGACCGTATTAAGATAAAAAATATATATAATATAGATAAGGAATTTACAAACTTGAAAATTCTCAAAATCCTATATGTCACTAGTATTAACTTTACCGACTTTTTACTAAATCCGTATGCGCTGATTAATCTTAAATATAGCAATTCACTTGATTCGAAGCACAAACCGCGTCTATCTGGCCGGAGCCATAGCGCGCGGGAAATTCGGATGTTTACGCGTAGAAGAAAGTTTTCCAGCGGGCGTCGGGCGGCGGGCGTTAGGCGCAATGAGCCCGACCTACCGCAAGGCTGCTCCCCTCTGCCCCTCCAGCTATTAGGTCACACGGCCGTGCGTGCGAACTGCAACGGCACAATGACTAGTGCACGCGTGCACCGCTCTCGCTTCGAGGACGATCTCTATTTCACTCAGCGTCCTTTGCCACATCATTGGTGGGGACCGATCTTTCTAGCCGCGTGATGCAATTGGCTCTAAGGTCCTACACTTGCATAGACAAACGTTACTGCATTTGTGAGTATATTGCTCACTCCGTGCGGCGCTCGCTCTTGTCCCTTGATGCAACAATTAACTAATATATAGCCAAGGCTATGTGCCTATACACCAAATACGAAGTTGACTTCATTCAATCAATAAGCATCCACTAACACATGCACTTCCTTTCGCTTATGAAGTTATCTAACAATTGGGATGACGAAAACGTATTGTTAAAGTTATGACATGAATATCTGCCTTTATATCCGAAAGATAAATATCATAGAACACAGCGATTGCGTAATAGTATATTTTTCGATCGGTGCACGAAGGTCGCACTCGGTCATCAACCGAGAAAGTAGGTCAATCCTACCCCCTTTCTCCACCCCTACGCCACGTGTCACTTCGCCCGACCCATCACGCCTTATTCTCTCTATTTATAGCATTACATAAGGTAGCCGTGATAACATATTACTCAGCTTAGTATACTTTAGGTAAGAGTTAACTTGTTGATTAAATCTATGATAGGTTTCATCGAGACAAATAAACGAAAATATACCTACCTACCTTTTGGTTTACACTAATAGGATCACTTTAATTGTTTTTTGTTAATTTCATAAGGTTTCAACGAATTAAAAGATAAGCTCTAAAGGGAGAGCCATGCTAAAGCATATGCTGACGCATTAATTGGGCCGGCTCATCCAAAGCGATGCCATGGGCTCACAGAATACTCAGCGTGAAATGGTAGTTGTTTTTGAATCGGTACTTCTACTGTTTCACTGAGTGAGTGAGGATATCTGAAGCCCTTAAAATGCTACTTAAGCGGCGTAACAAGCCGGCAATACAAACAATGTGCGGTATGTGGCGCGGTTGTCCATGGGCGTCGGTTTTTTCTTACCCTTTAGAAGACCCACCTGCTCCGTTATCAGTTATGCAATAAAAAAATAAAAAGTAAAATTGTTTATAAATTTATCTATACAAGGCATACGTCGCACCGACGGGAACGTAATAACGCTTGCTCGGGCGGCGTCATCGAGAGTCACACCCCCGTGACACGACTCATCGCTATCTAGTCAAACTATTTATAACATTCAAGTTTTATTTAAAAAAAACTTTGATTGAATAATGGGTTGGTTTGTCAAACCCACTTAAGGGTAAAACGTTCCATATCAAAATATAGCCAAAGTTATTAAATGTTGTCAGAAATTTGATACCCAAAACAGAGATTAGTTTCAATTGTAATCTAGTACTTTGGCCAAACGACAGTGAACACGTCTTTCACTCTTGTATTCATAAGGTCGCAATGGCAATTACGATTACTTTCCTATAGATGTATATTTCTTTCAATTAGTGGGATTATATATATTAGTTAATAAAAAAGTAGTCCTGGAATTTAAATTATGACATTTATCCTTGATATTTATTCAATACTGTTTAGTTAAAATGAATAACATGGTAAGAGAACACCGCCGCCCATGGACAACCGCGCCACAGTCCGCGCATTGATTCTGTTGCTAACTTTTTACACCACTTAAGCGGCACTTTTTAAGGGCTTCCGATATCCTCAATCACTATGCGTAACACAGTACAAGTACCGTTTCACGCTGAGTATTCTGAGTATTTGATTTGAGAATATTGATTCTAATCGTCGTATTATATAATAAACAGAAATAGGCGAAAGGATGTATAAGTAGGATGTAATATAAGGATGTATATTTTAAAATGAATAAATATATTTCATCGTTCGTTAACCGATAAAGCAGAGATATTTGTTGAACTTGATTCGGTTTCGGTAAATTATTGTTTCACTTTTTAAGTGAAAGCTTCATATTTCACATTACTTTAGTATCATGTTTCTTTATTATATCGGCCTGCCTTTTCAACTTTATTTTTTTATGGTATAGTGAATAACGTAGTAGGTAGGTGGGTCTTCTATATGGTAAGAGAACACCCAAGTCCACGCATTGGTTGTGTTGTCGGTTTTTTTTCGCCACTAAAGTGGAATTTTTTAAGGGCCTCCGATATCCTCACTCACTCAGCGAAACACAGTAGAAGGACCGTATCAAGTAAAACTACCATTTCACGTTGAGTATTCTGTGAGCCCGTGGTATTACTTCGGCTTAATAAGTGCGTCAACATTGTTCTTCCAAAAATGCGACACTATTAAGACACTTGGCTGAGCACTGTTAAGTAAGGCCTTCCCGAGATCACATAAATTATAAATTAAATTATAATTTTTAATTGTCCGGACCGGGTTTCGAACCTGATACCTGTCGCTTCATGGTAGAATTATTAAACCACATAGCCTCGTATTATCGAATGTAACATGCATTCCCCTTCTTCCCTATAGAATTAGAATTATTTTCAGTTGAGAAATCCCAAAATCGAGATATTTTTGCATTCATTAAATCTACAATAATATTTGTCAAATTATTTCGTCAAAAAAATCCTCTCATCAATTTTAGATGTTAGTCTGACATTGACTCTTCCTTGTGAATTTTAATTAATATTATAACATTTCCTAGTTGCAAATTGTTGAAAACAAGTTTTTTATAGTGGAGTTACTATTTTATTAAGAATTATAGATTATAACCTTATGATTATAACCTATAATTCTGAATGTTAGGTTGTTTTTCTTAATTAAGTACGTATAAATTATTTATTTTATTATTAAGCACGTATAATGCTAATATTTAGACCCGCTGTGTTACGATATATGACCAAAATGCTTGATTCAATACAAAATTACTAATAACCGACTGGATTTTGTTAACATTATTTTCTAATAGAAACCGACGGAAAATATGATTTACTTGTTCTACTTTAAAATGAAAATATTATAAAGCTTAAGCTTTATATAGTTTAAGCTTTTATTTTAAGCTTTATATGGTTAAGTTTATGAGCAAAATTATCAACATGATAGAATCACGTTGAAATGAAAATGAAATTACAGTACGGAGCGCATTCGAAAGTGACAAGAGAATCGTGAGTGGAGTGCGAATAGCTACGAGAGATCTTCGGAATAACAATGCAATCCGTTCCTGACCTTCCGTTGATTTAAGTAACACTGACGCGATGTGAGTGTACCATATTGATTAAAGTTGTACGCAATTAAAAGATAAATTAGTGATTTAATGTAAGATTTTTTTCTTAACACATTATTTTAAAAAAATAATATTTATTACCACCCGATGATTTTAATTATTTTCAAGAAAATAATAAAATCATTTTTTATAGTATAGCGGACAACGGAGCAGGTATATGGTAAGAGAACACCGCCGCCCAAGGACATATATACATATGGACGCCCATGGACCCATTGGTTGTGTTGCCGACATTTACGTCACTTAAGCAGCATTTATAAGGGCTTCCGATATCCTCTCTAACTCTGCGAAACACAGTACAAGAACGGTTTCACACTAAGTGTTCTGTGAGCCCGTGGTTTCACTTCGGATGAGCCGGCCCTATTAGTTCGTCTATGCTTCAGAATGACTCTCCCTCAAGGGTGAATCATACTTGCATACATATTTTTGTTATTTTGAATTTCTCCTCCAATTGACCTAATTGTTTATTACTAAGGATTATCTTAAAGACTCTTAATTTTCTTAACTTTGAAGCGTAAAGCTATTTTATAAGCTATTTAAATATAATATTTTAAAGTCATTTTATATATTAATTTGAAACTTAAAACACTAACTTTACAGAGTAAATCTAATGTGTTGGAAGGCATTAGAACAATTTTGTATTTGATTTGAATCTTATGTTTGATGGTAGTAGTAATAAAACATTCTGAATTACTAGGAAAGGTTAGGAGTTTAAGAAATAATTATTTGAAGATATTTGCGTGAAATATTAATATGAACTTATGTGTATGTTATAAACTTACCATCACTACTACATCGGGAGTCAACTTTCCGCCTCTTCAGTTTGAGGTCTTGGAACAGACTCATATTGTCGAGGTCACACGGGCCGCGGCTGAGTGTCATTATTCCTGTAGACAAAAAATTTATTATTTATTTAAAAAGCATTTATATAATTCAAGGGAAGCTTCAAGTTCTTTCGCCAAGTTTTGCGAGAAAACAGTTTCAAAAAAGTAAGCTTAAAAGGGATGATAATTATTTTTAAAAAAAGTTTCACCACACGTTAAAAATGCAAATATTTACATAATATATTAGGAATTCAAAATGTATCTGCTAGTTTAAAAAAAAGTGTAATTACGACTATAGAGAGGTGTAGGTTGTTTTAAGACATCGGTATGTGAATATTTTAATACTTACTGTTAAGATATATACATATATAAAAGAGTTAGAATTAAAAACGCAATACAACAAAACCATACCTTCGAATAAAATCCGATACAGTACTCATATTGTTTTATACATCATGTTTTGACGTTGATCCTTACATAATATACATCTCATGCAAATCTTTAAGCATTAATCAGTAATGGCTTACGTGGTAAGTAAATGCGTAAAGAGTTTATACATTCTTATAAATGTATACGTAATTTTTATATTACCTTATTGTACTTGAAAAATTTAGTAAACTTATCTTAGGTCCTTTATATTGGAATTATAAAAATATACAAGGCAAAAGAAAATATTTTTTATTTATTTTTCATTGCACTATATCATCTAAGCTAAATAAATACATACAAATTTGGAATCATATAAATTTATTTTTGATTAACTAAGTATATATTATTTTCACAAAACTCTAGCAAAATTATTCTTTAACGCTGTGAGAAAACATAATACTGCGAAGCAGATTTCAATGCGTAGTTTAAAAGAACTGCGTCGCATTTTAAAGGAAGTAAATATAAGACATATAATACAGTGATATATTTATATGCATGATTCTAAGACAACATAACAAGTTTTTGAGCGTATTATCATTAAATTAAAACATTTTGTGAGATAAGAATTACTTGTGATCTTCATCTAATGTGGCTAATAGTGAAAAAGGGGTTATAGGACAACACACCGATCAATTTTGTTATAACATTTCTAACAGCTTATAAATTGTATGTATAGAAGTACTTTTGGAAAATAAGAATTAATATTTTGCTTTTATGTTGCAAGAGGACAAACATCTCGTAGAATTAAGTGTGAGTTACTACCTTAAAAGATGGCTAGTACAGCCAAACCGTCATCAGTGACGCATCTCTGAGCAGTGAAATAGTGAGATGTACGTAGGAATGTGCTATGTTAATCGTTGATAAGAACTGAGTTTCGTCATACCTGTGTAGACCTTTTTGTCGTGAAACAAGGCGATAAAATACGTTTGACTGTAAAAAACTACATTGACGTGAATTTACTTTTATCAACATTTACCATTTCTCAGATTAAAAATTTGATTTTAACGTTTGCTTTAATGTTTATACAAAATTTCAATCGCCTTTTTAATGTCAGTATAACTATTTAATTGTTATTTTTTTTGAAAATCTTGTAGAGAAATGGTTTAATAAGTCTACCATCAAGCGAGAGGTATCAGGTACGAATACCGTAAGGTAGGTAAAGCCGGTAACAAAGCCAATGCCCGGAATGTAGCGCGGTTGTCCATGGGAGGCAGCATTCTCTTACCATATAGTAAACCCACCTGCTCCGTTGTCCGCTACACTATTAAAAAATTGAATCCAAATCGTTTATCCAATTTATATCGCATCTATTATGCATGTTATCCAATTAAAATTAGTATGATATGGGTGGGTTTTTTGTCTTCAGTATTATCAAAACAAATTCGTGTCCAAGACCTTGATAGTGTCGCAGTAATGAAGCAAATAAGATGTGGAGTGCGTCGAAACTACATACGTTTTGTTTAAGGTTGAATCAGGCTTCCGCAATTTAATAGGAAACGTATATTTAATATTTAATAAAAGAACGGAAATATTAATAATATTTTTATTCCGATAATTAACATAAAGTAGGTGAAAATTTAGATTGAAATACTCTTTTGTCACCGGATTATATGCGACAATTGAGTATGATACATTTTCTTTATAAAACTGTGAAGCAATGCTGAATTTTTAATATAAAACACCTGGCAAGCAACATGCTGATCGGAGTAATGACCCTTTGAGGTGGGGTCAAAGATTTTGATTAGACTAATACGTTATATTTGTTTACTCATTTAGTCACGCACCTCATTGAGAACACATTAAGCTGTTATCAATAAATGCGGAATTCATCTTCAATTTTTATTGTATTTTTATAAATTTTGATTTTATTTTTATAGCCTAAAACAAAATAACTATTTGTATACGCATTTAGATAATCGTATGAATTAATATCATGATGTTCATCTTAGCGGTCACTGGAAGTCGGAAGAACAAACTGTTCCGGCTACAATGTCTCAGCCAATGCGAGGCCGTCCAGTTTCGGTGACAAGTAGAGTAGGTTTTTGTAAAAATCCAGCTTATTAATTACTAGCTTAGCATTTTAAAGTTCCAATATTTAATGTCGTTATATTGTATATAGTTTTTATCCTTATTAAAAATAATAGATTCTCTTGTAATCTTGACAGTATGGCAAAATATGTGAATGAAGTGATTATAGTAGCATAATCGATTTTTTTATTTCTTCATAAATGTTATATACTAAAGCACAGCACATCGAAAGATATAGTTTGAAAGTTTGTCTCTTAATGAGGCTTATCTATTAACGTAGTGTTCTTATTAAACAAAGACTTTATTTTGAAATGTCTTGATCAGGATTTAGTAGTACAGCCTTCGTGCACACCTTGACATTCAGCTATGCACAATCACATTGAATATACGTTCATTTTAAAACCTCTAGCTACTTCCGATTTTGCAACTTCCTGCATAAATATATACAAATATTCAAATTGTATTTGGGTAAATTACAAAGTCAACCAAAAACACTTGTGATTTTTTATACGTTGTAAAAATTAGGGCATTAACAAAATAATTCAGAGATGAGCGATTAAGAGACAGTTTAAATATAGGTCATTGTAATTCGATATTATTACTCAGCAAGAGTGATCTTCGTTTCTATTTTTTATAAGAATGAATTGTAAAATTGTGATATTCGGTACAAAGGCGCCAGATTTGTATGTATATATTAAGAATTAAAGTTACATTAATTTACAATATACACCCGTGGCTCTGCACGGGCTAGGGGTGTCCATGGGCAGAGGACCGCTTACCCTGGGTAAGCATCCAGCTCGTTTGCCACCGTTTTCATGAAAAAAAAATATCTCAAAATTTAACAAAAATTAATTCTTTTATTTCTAATCCTGAAATAAATTAATCATTTAAATCAGGGAATAGTTTATCTTTGTTTATTATTTTTATATTTGTTTTTGAATACAAACGGCACAAGACAATTTTTAAGTGTATGTTAACAACTACTCATATATAACAATGAACGTTATGGTTGTTAACAAAACTATTATTGTCTGAAGAGCCATCCTCCCACTACAGTTTTTTGAAAGGAAGTGACATTATACCTCTTCGCTTTCACCTCATTGGAAAGTGAGCGTAAAAAACGAATTTTGGCAGCGACAAAAGTACGAGGTTGTCGACCTTATCAAATCATAGACAAAGGGTGACTATATTGTTACAAGAAAGTAAAAGTTCTGAACTCAGAAGTTTCGATGGTTCTAATAAGTATCAGTGCATTGGTTGAAAAGGTCAGAAGATTTCCAATAGAATTTATACTAAGCGTGTCTACTTATGGCGACAAAAGAAAATCCATTTTATTAGCTGTTAAAATAATTTTCGTGATCGTGATCCATGAGACGATTTGAGAATGTCATGGCGAGCTCGAAACGTGTCGCTATTTCGCAATCCTTAGCTTGTTATTTCAAAATAGACAATACGTATAAAGGTAGTAATAAAATCGACCATTTATTTCAATGTTTCTCATTTAGTTAATTTATTTCAAGCTATCTTATGAGAATAAAGTAAATGTAATTTCCATAATTCATAATGAAAACTTTACTTAAGAGAAGATTAATTTGATCTTTATCTATTAGATAATATTAATTTTAAATAAATCATTTACAAGATTGATTTATTTACTTTTCTAAATTAAATTTAAATTATTTTCACATATACATGGGTGCAAACTTTAATTTTAAGACCAATTATAGTGAATAAGAAGTTTTAGTCACAACGATACAAAATGATTACTTATAATACAATTAGTATATATGTATATTTACAAAAACAATAAATACGTCAAAGCCATAACCAAGAATAATTATTTTGTCTAAATTTTATATCGTAATTTTGTTAATATCTTATTTTATAGTACGAAAACACATATTTTCTAATTAATTAATTTTATTTCTAGTAAATATTAAAGAAAACCATAGTGGTAGTTCAATTTATTGTAAAAAACGCAACGAATTATTCATACACTACACCGTGTAGCGCGTAGCACTTGCTACGAGCTACTTACTTGCAAAATTGTGTAAGCTATGAGGCGTTTTGTTTTTACACGAACATAAAGGAAGATTCGTATCATTGCTAATAAAAATAATTACCCATTGTAGAGGTCATCGTCTGCAATTGCGTTGCTTGTGCGGAGGCGTCTAGCGCCTCGGACTCCAGCTTTTCACCAGCCGACAGCTTGCTTAGCACAGCAAAACGCACATTACACAAAGTTCCACGATATAAAACCACCGATCACCTTTTCGATTCACGTGTTCTGAAAGAAACACCAACTCTCAGCATAGTTGGTCTAGCAGCACGGTCCGCGCCCTGCGAAGAAGTACACAGAGGTGTCACGAGCGCCGACAGCCAGGCTGCACGCGTCTCAACATCTGGATTCGGCAAACCCGCGATAACGACTGCGCGCAAATGTCGTCATGCCGAAATTCGAAACACTTTCACCTAAATATTCCGGCTCTGTTTCGGCAGACGCGGGCGTCGCTCTCGGCGCTCACGCACACACCGTCAGCGCAGTAATTACGTACTGTAAAAATTGAGCGAGTGTTTTTCGGAATCGACCTTATGACTGAAGTGCACACCACCAAAATATAGTTATCTCTGTCTTGAACTCATTCACCGTTACGCGAAGCGTTTTTGTTTCATTTTTTTATCTTCGTCGAGGACGCGCGTGTGAGTGTGCGATTTCGATAGCCGGGTCGATGAACTCGACAAGGGATTTCGTTAGATGTGCAGCAGAATTTCAGTGTAAGGTTAGCTTAAGTAACTGATATGGGACGGCTAACGTTCAACGATGGGGGAACATCTCAACAATAACTTTAAATAGGTCAGGCACGAAGACGATGTCGTAGTTGCACATTTTGGCCTGATATGTCCATCTAAAAGTCCAGGATTTTATTTAACACGTATCATTAAGCTATATAAAAGTCAATAATTAATGTCATAAGTAGAAAAACTTGTATAAAAATAAAATGACAATAACATATAGCAAATTGATATAAAATGTGTCGTCATTTAACCCACATATCCCGCCACTTTTTGTCCAAAAGGTTAGACGGCCGACGGCACAGTTTGCAGTTAGATTACATTAAAATAGAGTTCATTCGCATCGGCCTCTCTTTGTAAATATCTAGATTACTGATTCATTGTACTACCAAATAAATTGTATTGAACAGGTAGGAACCTATTCTATTCACCATATTTTTACTAACGATATCTAATCATATGAAAAACTTTAGACACTGAATCATAAACAATAAAAACATAAGTTGTATAACTCAGTTATATTAGTATAATACAATTTATCAACAATTTTAATTTCTTATGCATGTCCGAGAAAACGCATCAGATTGTCAGGTAGTGAAATATATTTAGACCGACTACGGTCGGTATGAAACTGGGTTAACTTTTCGTATTGTAAAAACTGCCCAAAGTGACGCAAAATATGTACTAAAAAGAGGTGAAAGCGAACCCGAGGTAACCCATTTTTGCTAACAAAACAGGAAAACGACATTAATCACGACGAAATCGGAATGAGAATCGTATTTCAACAGTCAGGCGCAATAGCTTTAGCATTGTTCCATCGTTTAATAAATATTGCTAAGAAATTTGTGATTCCAGGAGATGTTTTTTTTATAATGCGAGTAACAGAACAGATGGGATTCTTGTATGTTTAGATTACCGCCGCCGATGAAAAACCACGCTACAACCCGAATTTCGGTCGTGTTCATTACGCCTCTTGAGTGGTATCATTTCAGGGGCTATGATATCCTCACTCAGACTTTGAAACAAAGTACATGTACTGTTTACACGCTGGTATTCTGAGAGGCCATGATATCACTTCGAACAAGCCGACCAATGAATGCGTACGTATTTGACAATGGTAAAACACTCGCTCGGCAATCGAAGCCCTTCCATAGAACGAATTAATTACATAATATATATCGTTACAAAATGATCGTTGAAATATATGACACTGATTGTGTTTTATATACTCAGTGCTATTAAGAGTTTAAATTGATAAGATCCTACATATAGACTAAAGGTTCTTAGATATAGATGAACCACCTATGCGGCAAACATAATCTTTTTAGTCTTACAATGTTAATGACCATTAGATAAGTGACGCGAATCCGATTTGAGATATGGAAACAAAATCATGTACGTAAATCCTTATTGTATCAATCGACTGATAAATATTATTTAAAATGGCATTATAAAATACTGAAAGAACAGGAAAACATGTTTAAAACTTTTAACGGAATAAGGTATTTTCTTGTTTTAAATCGTCCTTTTAAACTTTGAATCAAAAATTGATATATATATATATATGTTTGATCTTTGGAAAGACTTGTGACTTGTTAAGACTCATTTAAATACAGCTCTCATACTAATTGGTGATACTCGTCCAGATTGATACCACGGCTATAATTAATTTGTAATGAAAAACATCAGTTATTTTATTAAATGAACTTTTAAGAAATCGTAGCTGCGTACTCGTAATTAATGAATCCGGTCCAATTTAGATTTTTGCATAGTAAACATTTGATCACTACTGATAAAATGCAAGATATATAGAAACAATAAAGTCATTAGTGCAGTTTTTGTCACTGTTTACAGAGTGAGGTCATTCACACCTTAATCGGCACAATTTGGACTGTCACCAGTCGACAATTAGTATTCGTGGGTTGATGTCCCCTTCATTTTTTGACACAGACGCATTAGTAACGTATAAAATGTAAAGAGTCAGCACAAATTGAAATCATGTGCTTTTCAGGCCACTTGTGCGGTAGTTGCAATATTATATTAATATTATATTATATTAATAATATATTATATTAATAATATAATAATATTATATTTTTAAGTAATTAGAACATGTATACCCCACGATGTCTACGTCATGCAGAGAGTCTTTTCCTGTAAACATATTTTTTAACTCATTCAGTTGTTTTTGAGTTTATTACAAGCATACAAATTAAAATTCCATACCTAACAACCGCACCACAGTCCGCACATTGGTTGTGTTGCCGGCTTTTTACGCCACTTAAGCGGTTTTTTTAAGGACCCTCGATATCCTCACTCACTCAGCGAAACACAGAAGTATCATTTCAAATACAACTTCCATTTCACGCCGAGGATTCTGTTTTACTATATTATGTGTTTATTGATTTTTGGACGGTGGCTAAAATTTGAATGTTATCAATTTGTAATAAGTAAACAATAGTGGGATGTCATTGACACGAGCCTTTATTGTCGTGCCAGTTTAGCGGTAAGCGAGTAACAATTAAATGAATGCCTGTGGCCTAAACTGATAATATTGATCGTATCTTTAGAAAGTTCAATCAATGAATCGATTGTACTATTGCTATTTTGTTCAGTGGGTGAATTATGGCGACGGTGAGTTACAAAACTAAAGAATAACATTCGACTTATATGCAAACATAACATATTAAAAATTTATTATAACTTTTAAAATATATGAAACACTGCGGAATGGATTTCAGATAAGCAGAGCAACATATAACAGATAGGTAAGAGTTATTTTTATCAATTTCCATAATTAAATTTGACCACGAAGCGTCTCCTAGAGCGAAAAATTGTAACAAATAGAAAAAGAAAGAGAACAATAGTTAATTAATCTAATAAATTCGGTATTTACCGCAAACTATTAACTATGTGTTACAGAATACAGGTTTTACATAATTTATATAAATAAAACGGGTAGCTGTTAAAAATGTAATAATATGAGCTTTTTGAAGCGTACCTTGAATTAATAAGATTTTCAAAAATCTGACATTAAAATTTAATGTATTTATGGAATCTACTATAAATAAATAATTTATATAATTGAGATCTATTTACCAATATTGTGTTTGGCATAATCTGTTGCAATTTTACCTACGTAAAACAGATTATTTACATTCATATATAAACGAGATTGATTATTGAGACAATCTCGTTAGGAATACGTGATTGGATGTGAACATGTGGTTACATAACGGTAGGTAGCATTGTGTACGCGCCGCGTACCACCGAGCCTCGGCGAATGCGCCCGCGTCACTCGGTTTCACAACTCATCCACCACCACTGTTTTCACTTTTTCGCTGTCAAGAACGCACCGATAAACAAAATAACATTTGCTAGATAATTTCGAAAACAACGTAAGATATCAAACGTAGTTCTAAGACTTGATACTTTGCACTTAAGTTCAAATTGCGAAAACCCGTCCGAAATGTTAGAAAATGTAGTGTATCGAATATTATAGTAGAAGGTTGTATGACTTGCGAATGCGTACGTGATTTTGAGTCTTATCGAAATGAAATAATACTGAGTTTAACTCTACATTTGTAGATGTTAAGACTGTTATCAGTTATAAAGTGTTGCAGTAGAAACCTCAAAAGTGGTCAATGAACTTTTTTGGTAACATATTCACCATCGAGACAAAAGGTTTATTTTAATTGAGACACAAGAACCTTGAGATACAGAATTACATAGTGTTGTCTTAGGTTATTGTTACCAGTTTCATAATAATTATATTGTAACATTAGTCATTTATTTTAATTAATACCAGTTTGCAACATTACTACTGCACAGCTATAAAAAACAATATTTATAAGAAACATTAAAAAAATATATTTAGAAAAAATTAAACGTATTGATCATTTTTTAAAACAAGCTATGGTTACTGATTACAACATAGGATATGTTGATAAAAAAAACACGGAATATTTATTATGATCAACTATAAATGGCCTGACTTCTTTTTCAATTTTTTTATTGGATTATACATTAAATTGGTAAATGGAATGGTCATTATTAACTGTAATTTAGTCAAAAAGATTTTTTTTTGTATATTCTAATGACAACTGATCAAGACTTGTTTCCTTATGCAACAAGTATCACTAGTTTACATAATATTTAGACTTTTTATAAATTGTTCCTTAAAGCTTGTCTAGATTGACCTCTCAAAATTAGATGACATATCAATCGACATTTAATTGTATTAAGAACAATAATTTCTGCTTAGATATTATAACAGCACAGTTAGGCTGACATTGCCTCTCTCTGGGCAACGTAACGCAAATTGCGCAAAAGATCTTTACCCTTGTTTATTAAGGACAAATTTACTAATTGCTTATCATTGTTTTTTATTGTATAGCGGGTAACAGACCAGGCGGATCACTTCTATGGTAAGACATCATTGCAATCCATGGACAACCGTGCCAAAGTCAGAGCTTAAGTTGTGTTGATTGCTTTTTTACGCCGATTGAGCCGTAGAAATTCAAGCGCCTACGACACCTCAATAATTCAGTGAAACACTATAAGTGAGCCCGTAGTATCATTTTGGCGAGGCAGTCCAATTATTGTTAGCCCAGTCAACATACCCTTCAGCATTGCTCTTCCATGGGTAAGGCAATGTTAAGATCCACCCGGCCACTGTCAAGCCCTTCCAAGGACGGAATAAATAATTATAGAATTTATTCAACCCGCTAACTTTGACTTTACAACTCCTGGCTATACAAGGCGGTCCAGCCACTAGGACAAACATCGTGGGCTGGGCTGGGATGGGCTTGATTTAAACTACTACTTGCGAATGTTTAAATCGAAGAAATAAATTCTACAACGTTTTATTTTACTATATTAATTTTGTACAGCAGCGTTTTAGTACCTGCATGTAAAAGACTAATCGAACTTAGTGGCAGTACTTATATTTCGTTATTGAGCAGGTAGGGAGTGCTCGTTAACTTACTACTTATGTAAACTATTCAAAATATTAAAATTATCCTATACAATTTCTAATTATATCATTCGGACCAAGTGTAGCCTTTTCTAATAAGCAATTAACTCGGTCAAAACTGTCAGCATGCAAGTTCAAAAAATCTACGAAAGAGATATATCTTTTTCCGTGAATATATTTGTAACTTGATCAAGTGTTGAAGAAATATTTGACCGTCTTTTGAAATTTAATTTAAGATATGAAAGAAAAATAAGAAAATAATGTTACCATTTATTTTGCAATTCGTTTAATTATCATGACACTTGAGTGAAAATTTATAATATAAACTTAAAATGGAATATTAAAAAGACGTATGTTATAATATTTGAGTACCTTTCCATTTTATAGTCATATCTTCTTGACTACAACATTACCTATAACAATCCTCTCTTATAACAAAAAAAGTGTGTTCTTTGGCGGTCGTGTAAGTAGTAATATATTGAAGTGTATTTCAGGATAACTGGGTTAGTCAGCTGAGAGGGTGTTGGTAATATACATGCGAACGAATCACGCGATGCCACAGTAACATATTAAAGAAACTAAGGAAAATGCCTTCCGGGGTGAACGACCGCGTTGCGTAAAGAGTGGCGCAACCTGCGCGCGCGCCCCTCTACCGACCCACACTCGATGTATGGGGCTGGTGGAATATTTCGTGAATTGCTATTGCCGTATTATTTCATGATTATATATCCATAAAAAATCAGTATAAAGAATTGAATTATCCCTACATATTAGATTATGATATAATAAATATAAAAGTTATTAATGTGTTGAAAACGCCTAAGGATAGAATGTGATAAGGATGGATTTTTTTATTTCAACCTTCGGTCTAACTAACATTGATGGCAATGCAAGAAAATTAACAAAATGAAAAACTTTATATCTATTTTGTTAGCACTTAATCAAGCATTCTTCATTTCGAACACATATTTTTGGCAAGAAAGCTGACGTTGAACATATATTACGTTTTTTTAAGACTTTAAGACTGAAAATTGTATGCAAATGATTAAACGAAATTTAAAACCTAGGTCAAGGTGCTGTTTCTCTTCGAAATGGGAAAATTGCCACACACCGACCTTAACTTGCCGGCCACCAGTGTATGATGAAACTTTGCAATATTTCATACACACTCCGAAATCCATAAGACGATTCAGAAATAGTAGGAGCGTTAGGGTCGTGTGATATTTTATTGATTTTTTCTATCTAAAAAATTATTAAATTGTATTGGTTAATTATTTATTACTGAAACTGTTCAGATAGTTTCATATCATTGACTTTTTTCATGATCTTTCTTACAATAAGTTTCCATTAGGACTTTCAGTGATTTTTGTAACATAATTTGTGTTACAGACTGGCTTGCCAGGTATATATCTAATCATTATCACATCCCGATATTTCTCTTTACTTTATAAGTCTTGTAGTGATCTGCGCTTAAGCCTTCTGAAATTTGTTGAGGCTTTCATAAGATTTTGTACCAGTTCATTAGCTGAAGTTTCTGTACTTCTTGACAACTCCTTTTATACGTTCTTCAACCGTTAGAATCTCCAGGTATTTATTCAAGTTATATATATTATATATATATATATATATATATATTATTTCATCGTTAAGTTAACATGCTTATTGTATTACTATCACAGTGTTATAGAAGATAACTTAAGGCGCCAAAATAAAGACGTCTCTATATATGTATATACAGGATGCAATTGCGAATCTACAGACAAAATTTAAGAATTCTCTGTACTTTTATACGTTGTATGTCAAAGAAAATGGAAAGTCGGTTATACAACGAGCTTGAGCCGTGAAAGGCGTACGATTTTAATGTCAGTCGTGGTCAAGGTTTGGTTAGGCATTTTAAAAGTTTGAGATTTCATCTTTCAATTGAAACTCGGTATAAAGATGGTGTTCAATAAAATAAGAAGGACATTAAAACGAGAAGGAAAATTAAATACAGATTATTAAATACATTGTCTTATTTACATTATACAGAATAAAGATGAAATGGGAAACATTTTATTCCGATGGTAGTTAATTTAATTCGACAACTAATTTAATTCATCATAAATTGAAATAAATATTTAATCGACAATGAAAGCGTGAAGGGCAAGCGTGGAAGCGTAGAACGAAAAGTAAAAATACCAAAAGAAAGCGAGAGTAACGGTCTAGCATGCGCCGGAGCGCAGACGGTGCAACGGTATCGGGTGTAGATCGTGACGTCATACTACTCGTGCTGTTAAGCCGTGCGGTAAATCCCATGGGACTTGTATTGTACAATATGAGTGATATTTTATTATATAAACGAGTTTTGTTACGTTAGTATAATTGCATTGTGCGGTATTAAATGTCTTATTGATATACTTACATTAAACCATTTTATTGATTAATTCATTTTTAGTGAGCAAAGCAACAATCTTGAATGCATATACTACATTTAAGAGGATTATATTTCGAGAATTATAAATTAAAAAATCTTTCGTGTTATGATCTATCGATATTAATGGTCTCGAGAGTCGAGACACCGATGAAGCCATACCACTTTCTCTTTCGATGCCGCACACATAGATGTTGAAGTGTTACATCATGCACGTTTGGCTGACGCATCAGAATGAAAGGTCACCAATTAATATATGCGTTCACTTTGCATAAAAGCATTTGGAAGTTTTGCGTTGATATTCTTATAGTGGAGAGTTTCTATTGATTTAATTATATTTAGGATTGCATCTTATATTGGATTTAAAGTTATTTTATTTATAAAATTAATTATTTTATATTTTTCCGACCTA
The DNA here is from genome assembly GCA_018230265.1 of Delias oraia. NCBI lineage: Eukaryota > Metazoa > Arthropoda > Insecta > Lepidoptera > Pieridae > Delias > Delias oraia. The sequence goes on along the minus strand of DWCF01000166.1, from coordinate 11,979 downwards.
CTGATAATAATCTTTTGCGTCTAGTTTCTACGATTTTAATTTTGAATAGTAAATTTTAATTTTCTATTGATAGGGGGCGCTACCTGCAAGAATAGATTATTATGACAATGATTACCATTTCTGGACGCATGAAAGTCACAGAGAACCCATTTTGTACAAGATACAATTGATTTTTAAGCAAACACTGCCACGACCGTTTGGTTACATAGCGAGTAGACATTCAAAAAAAAATTTAAGCTTTCATACAGCATCAATGAAAAAAAAATCTATTAAAAAAGGACTTAATATTCTTCGATGTTTCAATATTGAATTTAGCTGTTTTAGAAAACTAACTAAATACTTTTTTTATTTTTCTATACTATAGCGGGCAATGTATATAGACGGAAATAAGCGAGTCTTTTCAATGGTAAGAGATCACTGAGGCCCATGATCAACTTTTATCAAAAAATTTATATTTTATGAAATCATGTGATGTTAGTTATTGTAGGAGTCCCTTTTTTCAGTTAGAGAAAATCCTAACCGTTTTATTAAAATGCATCTATGTTCTAGTATGTACCATTGTTATGTAATAATATTTAATATTATAAATAGGATAAATCCGTTTTATCTCGAGGAAAATGCGAGGTAGCATAAGTCCGTGACTCCTGCATCATTGTCACTAAGGTTCAGATGCAAGGTCAGTACGCTCGAGCCCTGCGTGGCAAATCCATTGGCAAATAAATTTAATTTCAGATCCTTCTAAGATTTGTCTAATATTATAAACTAATAAACTTTAATAATTAAATGGTGGTTTTGTTATAAATGTTTTTATATTAAATTAGATTAAATAATAAAAAGTATATAAAAATGTTATTTAAGGTATTTCTTAATTTTTTGGTATAAATAACGAATAACTATACCTATATATTTGCTTTTTTAAATTTACAACTTACACCAAGTATAAATTATTTTAAAATGTATTTTTAAATATAGGAATGCTATATGTTCCGTTCGTAGCTTCGAAGAATCGTTCCTACATATGGTACACGCATGGATGAGTCAATTTTAAGACTTTACTATCATTGACCTTAATTTCTTGACTGCACTAGAAAACGTTGCTATTATTCATAAATTCATATAATTTCAGATTGTCTGCAATTTATATATAAGAAAAAGATCATTAATGAAAGTGGTTTCCAATAAATTCCTGTTCAATAAAGGATACCATCTGCCATACTTAATTAAGACTTAATTTTTTCATAATCAAGTGACGGTAAGTAATTGTAGTGGAAGTATCTACTTGTAGTAAATACAAATCCTTATTTAGAATGGAGTTTTAAACTGATAAATATTTACAAATGGCCTACATTCGTAGGCCATAAAACAGAAAAGCAACACGAACGGAAACGTGCTATTTAAAACGTAGCTAAGTTAACTTAGTGTTCAAATTGAAGTTTCTACTTTTACTCGCATTATCGTGTGGGAGCTACAATAAACTATGATGGCGATATTATGAACTATTTACGAACCGTGACGAGCTGAGTGCGTGAATGTACGTATATACTTGCATTGTCGGTTTCAATCTCGAATCTAGGCCAGTCATCCCGACGAGAGTACATTCAAACACAGAGCAGTGTTATGCAACAAGCGCGTTTCAGTTTACGCGGCTTGTCTATTGGGAAAGTGCTACGTACTGATGTACAAAATTTGGCTCACAAAAGAAGCAAATTTGTTTTTATATTCTAATTTAATTACTTTAATATATCTATCTAAAACAATACGTCGGCTAAAAAAGTGACGTGACATATTTAGTAATGCAAAGGAAAAGGCTGACTCCGCTTGGTTTTGCATATTAAAATCCATCCTCATCTGCTCAAAGTCGCCATGACTGATTGTAGGATAAAATATATGTGAGAAAAAATATGCTAAGTAATACAACTGGTTTGATACACCCAATTTCAATGAGATCAGATTATATGAAAAAATAATACTTTTTGTATGAATGAAGACATTTGTGTACCCATATTCGTAATAAATCAATATTGTTATTTAAATATTGGTAATTATTATTTAAGTTCTCGACGTCTGAGCGCCTATTTTGCGTGTGGAATATTAGGGGGTAATATTATTTAAATATAACCTCATGAGTTTTAAGATATAATTATATATATGTAAAATATTAGTGGTTTGTTTGTAATTATGATGAAGAAATAAACAATCATTATATAATGATGTATTTCTTAGCTAATCGAATGTTTCTCAAAGTATATACCGACAGGATCTATACTGCTTAACAAAATTGAGAATAACATTTAGGTAATACATATACAATCGGTTTTCAATTGTGGAAAATCACCTGTGATTTAGATTGACTTGATAAAGTAACAGTTACTATATGTATCCGTTACATATGATGAATTTTTCAATTCTATTACGCATCTAACACTATTTCAATAATACAATCCTAGCGACAATGCATTGCCTTGCGGGCGTGCGTTGACGCATCTACGCGCAGGGTGACCTCTCAAAGTACTAAATCTATCCTGCTCACTCATATACCTAAATTAGCTGTTAGATAGAGACAAATATCATACATAAAGTTTGCACCGACCTTCATTAAGGTATCTAACAAAAATGAAGGGCTAAGACTTCGTATATTTGAAGGTAAGACAATACAAACACTGGGTCCTAATTGTCATGATTGAACCTTGTTCTCAAATTACAGTATAGGTACATAAAAATTGGTGAGATTCAATAAACGAAGGAGCGATATTTTTTGTAATAAAATCTTTTAAATAAGAATACTAACTGCTATAATAAAAAATATCAATAATTACATTTTATATTTTTCATATTATTTTTTTAACATGCCAAGTTATTGTTAAGTTTATAAATAAAATAAATTTTATTTTTATTTTAGTTTGATTAATATGTTCTCAGTAGAATTTAAACAGATGTTTAAATTAATCTATACTAGCTTGCAATACAGTAATTAAGGCAGCTTGAGGTGAAATCTAAATGCTTTTATAAACTTTGCGCTCAGTACAATTTACGCTTTGCATATCCTTTCTAACTTTCACTGACCTTGACAAAGTCACGATAAAGCGTTACTACCAAAAGAGATGAAAATACTAAAGCTGCGATCGTTATTCGTATTATCATACATACATATAGCTTTAATTTAATATAATCACAAAATCTAAATACGTAAAAGGTAACGTTTAGCGTTTAACTTACTAACTTGTAATAAATGATATAAAAGATATAAAGCAAGAGTTGAATTTTGAAACTGTGCTTCTAATGTGTTTCGCTCAGTGAGTGAGGATATTAGAATTCGGAGTTCCTTATAATGCCGCTTAAGTGGTGTAAATGCCGGCACCACAATCAGCGCGAGGACTGTGGCGCGGTTGTCCATAGGCGGCGACTTTCTCTTTCCATATAGGAAACGCACATGCTCCGTTGTCCGCTATACAAAAAAATAAAAATGTCTGTCAGTGGCGCAAAATTTCGTCAATGAGTGAACAGAGTTTGGGGTTTTTTGTATACCATCGTTAACGCCAACTGTGTATCAATTTTGTGGCATATTTTTCTGCATTCGTCTATAAAAAGTTTGTCTAATTTAATATACACTACAAAATATTGTTCCTTTTTTATGTAGTTCGCATTTATCAACAACACTCCATGTATGTTTAGTTTTTATCTGTAGCTTTCACTATTATATAAAACTCATTATAATTTTTTTTATTTTTTTTTATAATAAATCTACTTTGTACAAAAATCTTAAGTTTTATTTAATCAGATAGAAAATGGAGTGTTATACCTGAACTCTAAACAACTACTAATTTCAAACTACTCAGTTCAAATCATTTAAATTGAGCGGTCTTATCTGTAAGACCATCAACTTTGACCTAAATGTAGGTTTGTAAAGAGAAAGTGTTTCGTAAAGATAAGAAGATACGACGATATTTAATACATTTTATATCTCATGAGATTTTTGTTAATTAAGCACTTTTAAAAAAATTAAACAAGCATTTCAAGTCAAAACGGAATAAATATTTTTATTCTTCGTATTTTTTACACAGGTGACAAACCAGCAGGAGGCTCACCCAGGGCAAGCAGTCCCATGAAAAACTCCAGCCCATGCAGAGCCGCGGGTGCGTTACCAGCCTTTTAAATTTTTTTATACATTAAATTATTTTTGAGTCTTAGCCGACAACGGAGCAGGTGTGTCTCCTAAATGGCGAGAGAACACCGCCACCCATAGAAAACCGCGCCACAGTCCGCGCATTGGTTGAGTTGCCGCCTTTTTACATCACTTAAGCGGCAATTTTTACTCTCGTGGGAGGGCCATGCTGAAGCATACGCTGACTCACTAATTAGACCGGCTCGTCCGAAGTGATACCTCGGGCTCACAGAATACTCAGTGTGAACGTACTTCGGGTACTTCTATTGCGTTTCGGAGCGGCGTAAACAGCCGGCAACACAACCATTACGCGGGCTATGGCGCAGTTGTTCATGGGCAGCGATGTTTTTTTTTATTATACATGAGGCCCTCCTAATCCGTTGTCGGCTATAGCATAAAGAAAAAATTTAAGAGTCTCCAGTATCCTCACCCTCACAGCGAAGCACAGTAGAAGCACCGTTTCAATTTACAACTTCCATTTCACGCTGAGATTCTGTATGCCCGTAGTCAACTATGCTTGAAGTTACAATTTGTAATATGCTTTTTACAATAGGTAAAACTAAACACGGAAATGAAACCTGTTTACAAAGTACCGTTATTATCTGAAAGAATAGTGCTATAGGCAGGTTGCCCAGCAGATAACCTAAACTAAAACGCGAACGCCAGATATGATAACACATTACGCTGCTACAATCATTAGATAAACATATAGGTCACTGAACCGACCTACTTTTCAATCGAGAACCACTACGTATGTGTGCGTTTTCAAATAAACACAACACTCGTAAACTTAGCATGTGTCTACGGTGCACATGTTTAAAACAAACACACAGATACAGATTCTACAAACGTTTTATAATATATAGGTACTACAACTAATGCAAGTTACTTGATGTGCTACGGCTATGATGACGTAGGGAAAATTTTATATCGAGCGTAGCAATCGTAGCACCTACTACGTTCTACGAGATGATGTTGATAAAATGCATTATTATTTATTAATACGATTATAATAAATTAATCTACAATGTTCAGTAATATCACGACTAGAAGTATATTTATAAGGCCATTTTAATTTGAAGTAAAAGTAATTAATGAATTTTTAAATCTTGCCTTGTATTTGTATACATAGTTAATAAATCTTGGGATAAAATTGTATGAATTCAATGAATTACCCTTTTCTAAAAAGGAATTTTATTTATTCCTTTGACAGTATCAAAATGGATCGCAATACAAAATTGTCGTTTTCATAATATAATAGATAAATGAAAACATTTTCATTTGCACAGTTAGAAATATTTAAAGTTGAATAAAAGAAAAGCAAGACGCCAGAAATTTAGACAGTGGAAGTATAAAAATAGAAATTAAGTATGATTACATAGTCAAATAAACTTATGATATACCAATAAGTAAAATAAATTGAATTATCTAATATTTGTTTGTTAATATTACCGAAATTTATCTGTGTGGAACATAGTAATTTAACTTTTATCAATAGTAATCTTTGAATAAAACGTGGTTTATTATTAAAATTGGCATATAGTATTCAAATATTATATTAAAAAGTAGCAATGTGGAATGTAAATCTGTGTGAAATTATGTTATTTCACGATTTAATAACAATATTAATGTATATAACGCTAATTAGTCACTTTTTTATTCATTATATTAGTACTAAAGCAATAGAAATGGCTACTGAAACCACTGTTTAATGTTGTACCTGAAAAAATTTACTGTAATATAAATATATTATAAAAAATCTATTAGATAAACCTTATAATATATCGGATTAATAAGTCTGAATTTATTGCGATGTTAGAATTTACCAATAGGTGGCGATATAATCAATTATTTGTGACAAAAGCAATATGGCGGCGTGATTCATTCATCTATTGGAACTTTTTTGTCCATTTTTTTGGTATTCTAGATCGCTAGAATAATAAAAAGAAGTAAATAAAGTATATGAAAAAGTTTATCCAACTCATAGAATGCAGTGGCGGGCGGGAAATCTTGAAAGTCGGTTATGTTACAATAACAGCTACGTAAATGTTGCCATGGACATAAATAATACAGATTTTCGATTAATTTAATAAATTATTTATATATACTATATGTTGTGTATATGTACTATATATAGACTATATGAAACTTTCAACGTGTTCTTAACTCAAACACCTTGCGTAACGACGACAAACGACGTATGAATTAACGTCTTTATTGAAGCAGCCTAAATTAGGTACTAATTAATTGTTTTATTATTTAACGTATTTTTAGAATTACGGATGAAATCTTCCAAAATAAAAAAAAAACTGAAAAGTGAGCGTGCATATCGATGAACAAAACAAAAGCCATTATTACCGTAAAACATCTCACCGTAATACATATTACAACTCGCCGGTTTTCTTAGAACTGTATTTCTGTCCATTCAACTGGAGCAGATCATTATCAGTTCAGTGAAATAGTCCATCACACAAACACGTAAAGGCACAAGCGTGGAGCGTAGCGTCGCGTCACGGTTGGCGCTCGTACGGAAGTAGGTTAGTAACTAAAGTTTTGTTTGCGTGAGGCTGCGGCGCGCTGCACTCGGCTCGCTTACGCTGGCGTGCGGCCCCGCTCGCTGCTCCGGGTTTCCCTCCTGCCCCCTGCCTGTCGCCTCGCGCCCGCGCATCTTTCACTTTCGGGCTGCGAGCCGCCCGCCCTCAGCCATTGTTACACGACGCTCGAACGAGCGGCTCAGCCCCTCCATTCACATTTCAAACCCTAACGCTAATTATTTACGCAATGACGTATATTTCCATAGGAAATGACTTAACAACTATAAACTTCTAAAATGGTTATAAACTGAGTAAAAAATAGACATTCGGCTTGATCAATAGAAGCGTCGTGACTCGAAGTCTTTGTTTTATTTTTGATATAATAAAATACTTTTGTTAACCGTTCATTTGACCAATAGCATTGAAATGTCAAAATTAATGACAGCACAAAACAAAAGCGCAACGTGATTCGAATCGCATGGTGTTTAATAGTATGATCTGATAGCAATCTTATCTCATTAAACCGATGGATTTCACATTCGAGTATGGAATAGAATATATTGAATGTGGGGGTACCTCTAACATCGCACGCATTTGCAGAGTGCTTATTGTCGGTGGTTATGTAAGGCAGAGGCCGCATCGATGCTGCTGGAGTCAACGGACGGCATTGACACGCGGCCGTTCCCCACTGCCTCCGCCGCCCCTCGCCCCCCACCGCTCCGCCCCCGCGGCGCCCCTCACTGCTGAAACCAGCAGCTGCGAAATTGGGTCACGAGCTACGCTGCCACACGTCTAAACCGACCAATTGATTTGGATCTCTCTGTGTCTAACCAATGCTTAGTAATCAAAACTATAATTATAAACGTCAGGTATTACTGGACCCATGAAAAATTACTAAAAATACCGTTGTGTTAAAAATGACTGAAAGAAATTTAAGCATTAATAGTTTATATTTTATTGGATAACATGGAATCGTTTAGGACATATTAATACAAACGTAAAAAAATACTTAGAATTTAATATAATTAATATTTTTAATGACATAAATAGTTTCTAATATTAATACACGAAAGATAGAGAAGGAAAACAGCAATGCACCGACCGAGCGTTAGAGTCAACGAACGTCATTGAAGCGATGTGCGTCTCTCTTTGTACTCTACTGCTGCAATGTTACGGTTCAAAATCCCCTAACGCAATTACACAATCTAGCCTTGGCTCTTACTGGCCTGGCTGACTTAGACATTCTATCTACTTTTACGAGAACATAACGCGAAGGCTCCAGTGCTGGGTACTTAGGTTTATACTCTGTCACTGCAATATTGCACACATCTTTCAATTAGATTTATATAATCTATTTATATTACAAATTACTATTTCGGCTGTTTTTCTTTATTATTCTATATCGGACAACGGAGCAGGTGGGCCTTTTATATGGTAAGAGAACACCACCCATTAACAGCCGCGCCACATTCCGTGCTTTGGTAGTGTCGTCGGCTTTTCACGCCGCTTAAGCGCCATTTTTAAGGGCCTCCGATGTCCGAACTCATTCTGCGAAAGTAGTACAAATACCGTTTCACACTGAGTATTCTGTGTATTATAAATACCTTAAATATATGACTTCTTTTATGTATAATTAGGATTTTATGAAAGAACAATTCATTTTCTCATCTATAATTATCATATTAAGAAGATAGGAATTTAAGATCTTATATTTATTTATTGCGATGATTACAGGTAAAATTTATAAAATATTAAAAAAATTATAAATTTATTAAAAATTATTAATATTCGCTTATAAAATTTCACCACAGGTATAGAATTACAATGAATTAATTTAAATAATAATTAAACTTTAAATACAGTTTATTCTCTAATAGATCCACAACATACATATAATTTACTTATATCGCATCAAAATCTATTTCGTAGTTATGTGAGCTTACCAAATAAAAACCGAAAGATTTAATAACCATTTTGATTTTAATTACTTTTATCACAACTCTTAAATCTCGTTTTTTGTAAATATTCAGTTACATTTCTATATTTAAGTGTTGATAGATGAAAATCCGTGGGAGAGCTATGTTGAAGCATATGATAACTTACTAAATAGACCGAATCGTTTAGGATAATACCGCCGAATCATAGAAGGTCAGCTCGAAATAGTACCGTGTTTGTCTGAGTAAGTGCGGTATGGGGACCCACAAGTTTAGCTGTTGTTTAAATGGTGTAACAGCTGGTAACACTACCAATGCGCGATTTGCGCGCGATTTGCCTTGGGCTCCAGAGATTTTTTTAATCATCAGGGGAGTCATCTGTTCTGTTTTAGGCTATATAATAAAAAAACAAGAGGTTTAAGAATATCGTGAGTAGCGGTGACAAAAAGTTCGACGGCAAAATATTACGTCAGACAAGCAAAGCGAGTCATATAAAATAATTTACATTGAAAGCCGATTTCTGAAGGTCAAGTTAATATTACAACTGTGTTCGATTAAATGCAATTATTACATTACGAAAACGTCGTTCTATCGTTTCTATCATCTCGAAAATTATTATATAATATTTGACTTGCTATTTCGTCTACGTAGGTACTACAATAGATCTATTGTGCCATAGATAAACTTTAAACTACACATCATGAATGAATTTTAAATTTCGCTCCAATAGTATTGACATTTATTTTAGTTAAATAAGTTTTTAGTTTGTTTCGTTTAGACTAGGTACCATTACCGTAACTTTGTTTGGGAACAATATAGATGAAAAAGCTTTAAGTTTTTATTAAAATTCTTGTAAAGATGTCTTTGTTATAATACTACTTTTGTGTTTATAATATCAATTGACTACGTTAAACCCTTATTTTTTTCGTGAATAATATACCTAATAATGTAATAAAATGACTTGGCATTCCTGACTGACATATACAATGACCATGAATATTAATAAGTATGAAACAAGTGAATTGACTAATGGGGGGTACTCGTCCCAGTTTCAGGGCGCAGGCTGCATTGGGTCATCGAACGTCATTGACCCAACTACAACCTGCGCACAGCCTGCGTTCGCCCCTACGTAGAACTGCTTAGCAACAGACATTGATTTTCGTACTGAAATAAATTCTATTAATTTGATTTTATAAACTGTCGTTAAACGTTTAACATACAGTAGAGCCTTTATAAATTTATATATCTCTTGATAACTATGTAACATTTTTGAATAAAGTTTTGTATTTACAAATATATTTTTATATAATATATTTTGTTTTACAACCTATGAATTTGACAATTCTCACAACACTATGAATAAAAGTCACTGTGCCCATCTACTATATTTGCGACTAAAGTATGGTAATTTAAAAGTAAGCATTGATTTGAATTGAGCGTTGGAAGAGGCTAGAATTAAAATCGCTCAAATGATACCTACACTAATTACTTACTTAGAGTAACTCATACATTATTGTATAAAAACGTAATTTCATATCACGCAGAGTGAAGTTGTCTCTCGGGTCGTATTACATTATGTTAAGAAAACTTTAATATGCAAAAAGTTTTCACTCGCTCACGACATCTCTAGACAACTTTAATGTTTGAAACTAAACCGTTTTAAGCCTGTAACTCTGCAGTAGATAAAGATTAAGATATGTTCATATCATGAGTTTAAAAGTTTATGCGTTTATTTTAATTTCATCATCATCATCATTTCAGCCGTACCCATACGTCCACTGCTGGACATAGGCCTTATTTTAATTTATAAGTATTAAATTTACAACTATTCATTGATACAAAATAATGACATGAATTCCATAAATAATTTTAAAGAATTAAATTTAATAATTATTTAATATAATTTAATTTGAAACTTGTATACATTTGTTTATTTAATATAATATATAAATTATATTATATGCAGTTTTGAGCATAATTCAAGTAATCTCAGCATACAATTAATATTAAAATATTTAAAAATGAAATTTTAAACCTGCAGAGTTTTTTTAAGTTAACAAACATTCTCCAAATTATAAATATTTCATTTTTCGGTAACGTTTAGTAATTAAATAGTAAAAGCAACTGAATTACTGTTTCTTCTGTTTTTGGTATATTTGATTATATATTTTTATCCCGTGGGAGAGCCATACTGAAGCAAATTCTGACGCACAAATGAGCCGGCTCGTCCAAATTGATACCACGAGCTCACAGAATACTTAGTGTGAAATTAAAAATACTGTTTACGCGGCGTAAAAGACGGCCACACAACCAATGCGCGGACTATGGCGCGGTTTCGTAGTGTTCTCTTACCATACAGGCAAAATGAGACCCACCTGCTTCGTTATCCGATATCCTATTAAAAAAATATATACTAATATACTCTTAGGCTAAAGAGTGATATAATGTTGCATTTTTTTAGTCTGCAAAGTGCTATCCATACCTAACTAAAAGCTTTTTAAACTCTCCCGTGAGGTCGTTAAAGGAAGATATCAAGTCAAGCATCGTAATAAGGGCTTTTGTATCATAAGACATAGGTTCCCCCGGCTACAGAGGGAAGTGGGAGTGGGAAGAGGGGGTAGCCGAGGTCAGCACGTGCGAGTGCAGGGGTTGAATGAACGTCATTGACCTACCTTTGAGGCCTACTTATGATAACAAGCCGATATCACTTGTTTGCGCTCCTATTACTGCGCCGCACATTATTCTTTTAAAAACTCATCATACTTCTAAGCCAGATGATTTCCTTTAGATTTTTTACCGGGTTAATAAATTATACAAAAATATTAAACAACTATGCAAGCAACTAAATGCAACTAAACAAAGATTATAGATGAACTTTTCTTCCTCTAACATGTATTATTAATAATAAATAGCAATTCATAAATTCCATTTCAATAAAGCGTAAAGAAAGTATAACTTAAACAATGTCTTACACTTAACAGAAATATGTATTCGTATATAAAAAAACGTCTTTTCCTCCGACATACCTCAGTGCCTTAAGACGAAGGTCTTTAACCAGTGGGTGATACCAGTGATGACTTACGGTGCGGAGACGTGATCTCTCACCATCGGCCTCATCTCAAAGCTCAGAGTCGCTCAGCGAGCTATGGAAATGGTTATTCTCGGAGTTTCGCTACGTGATCGAATGAGAAATGAGGAGATCCGTAGGCGAACTAAAGTTACCGATATAGCCTACCGAATTAGCAAGCTAAAGTGGCAATGAGCAGGCCACATCGCACGTAGAGCGGATGGCAGATGAGGCTGAAAAGTGTTAGAGTGGAGACCACGGACCGGCAAACGCAGCGTGGAA
>DWCF01000165.1:0-61264 GCA_018230265.1 Delias oraia | reverse complement strand
TTGCGACTATAATTAAAGATCTAAGCTATCCTATCTCTCAAGTTGGACCAAACTGTATATTGCGTGCAAATTTGAACGAAATCTGTTAAGCGGTTTAGGAGTCCACCGCGGACAAACATCGTGACAGGAGATTTATATATATTAAGATAGTGGACAACGGAGCAGGTAGGTCCCCAATATGGTAATAGAACACCGCTGCCGATAGACAACCGCACCACAGTCCACGCATTGTTTGTGTAGTTGGTTTTTTATACCACTTAAGCAGAATTTTTAATCGCCTCCGAAACCTTCGCTCACTCAGCGAAACAGTATAAGCACCGTCTCAAGTACAACTTCTATGTCACCCTAAGTTTTCTATGAGCCCGCTGTATTACTTCGGATAAGCCGGCCCAATGAATGCGTCCACATATGCTTCAGCATGGCTCTCCCACGGCTGCGAAACTATAAACACATTCGCGCGGCCACTGTCACGCCCTTCCAGAGACCGAATACAGAGACTCATATAACTAAATACAAATTAATGATATTAATCTCTCAATTTTCATGACTAACATACCTTTTATAAGGCTGACTATATATAATTTTTCCATATTCATCCATATAATGTATATGTTTGGAGTCCATTCTCCTGTGAAGCGGATCTGCCTTGTGATTGAATGGAGAGTAAGGGTCTTGCGGCAACTCAAATGCTAAGGCAGCTGTATATCCCCAAAGGAAAATATCTCCAATCGATGTCAGTACAGGGTACGTGGTACAAAACACTGTAAAGCAAATTTTTAAAATATCTCAAGGAATAATGTGAAAATCCTATTTTATTCAGTTTACATTATTATCTCTGAGGCAACGCAAAATCTAAACTATACGTTAATATATAAACACATTTTAAATAAAATAGTTTTAATACATGTGACATAAATTATAACGAATAATATTTTTTATTCATTCAATATAGACTAAATAATAAAAACTAATTTGTCATTAGTTTTTACATTAGGGTTCATAATATGGCTCCCTGGGGCCTCTTCTGTGCGTCGGTGAAATTGGTTGCCGACTCTCACTTGTTTATATTAGCCGCTAAAGGTCCGCTTTATCTGTATTTTATGTACTATAAAAGTTTATTAAATGTATGGATTATATTGAGACTTAAAATTCAAAGTTTCATAATGAGCCAAGTTTGTATCAGACCGTCATAAAACATGGCTTCTGAAATATGTTATTATAATGCATAACTAGGGGAATTTATTTTATAGATGGTATCTAATAATTTATGGAGAGAGTCTGCCTTTATGTTCGTTTCAGTTTGAACGTACTAGTGGGCAGGTTTTATAATTTTTAATTATTTTATGGATTGGTTGAATTATGGCATAGAATGTTAATTGAAGCTTTCAACAAAAACACTACGTTAACTAAAAAAATACTTTATTTTGCGACTATATATTTTTTGAAACAAAAAATAATCCACGTCGGATTATTTAGGATCATATCTATGGGTATCTACCTAGCACAATATTCTAATTTCAAAAAATATTCTATGAAAAAAAATATTTTTTTTCTAATAAACTGATTTTCATTATTAAACCTATTCCGATAGATCAAATTTTCAATTAAAGCGGTCTCATACAGATGTGAATGATATTGTACAAGATAAAAATAATAATTCTCAAAATTAAAATGAGCTAGTGAAGCATTAACCTTGTGCATAGAGGATATGATAAAATATTCTTTAATATTTTGAGGTTATTTTCAACGTATTAATTACAATAAAAATATTTATAACTCACGTCTAAATTCATGACAACAATTATTTCAAAGATATGTTAATGTTTCTAATTGAAAATGTTGTTTTTCTTACCCAATTGCAAGGAACTGCCTTCGGGAAATATAAGAAAACGTTTTTTTCTCGACAACACTTTTTCAAAAGAATGTCTCGAATCTTTATAATCACTGTAACATGTTGTTGCTAAAGATAACGTTAAAAAAAATTTTAAGAGTATCATTTTAGTTATTTCGTTTTCAAAACATTTTCTGGATAACACTAACCGGCGATTGGATTTGGCTTATGTTGTGTAAATTTATTTAAAAAAAGATTATCACGATCTTCAAACATCGTCTATGTTCCGTTATATTTGTAGGGTGTTCAAATTTGGAACCACGTTATTCAAATGACAATTCGGAGGTAACGCAATTAATATTATTTATGGGATTATATTTATTAACAAAAAACATTTATAATTTGCAGAGTAAACTGTTAATTTCAATAATAATATCTAGGTATACTTTTTTGAAATGTTTTATTATCTTTAAACATACTGTATAAAAAGAGAGTCATAATTCTTCCTGTATTGTATGCCTCGATAATTTTACTTTAAATACTACCTACTTTCAAAGATACCGCTTAGAAAATAATATTTTTAGAAAACTTTATCTTTAGTCAGTAGCGAGAGTCAGTGATTTGTCAATATAATTTACAAATGTTAAGATTTTAATAGTTATAAATCGAAAAGTAGGTAATATAAAACCTACTTGTTTGATTAATTTACTTTTTTTATAAAGAAAACAATAATGCTTCATTTGTACCAAACAGATTTGATCAATTTTAAAAAAGGAATTGTTATATAAATGAATAAATATGAAATGAAAATCAAATGAATGAATATATAAATGATATTTCAAATTATATTACTTTATTTGTTTCTTCTGGTTGAATATTGTGAAGGTGACCTTGGAATTCGAGGAATGAGATATTTTGAGTTTTAATAACGTTACGCAGTTTTACATAAGTATCTGTAAATTAATTATTCTATTTGCGTGAATGTCATTATAATAAAAAATAATACAGATGCTTAAGTATAGTAAGATATTACTTAATACTTAATCATGAAAAATATACTAAATGAAATCGTAAAAATTATATGAATATAATTATAATAAATAAAAATTATTATATTTTTCGCTAAAGTCCATTTCAAAAGAAACATGTTGGAATCTGATTGTAGTGATAGGATTTAAGACAACCTGGAACGATCCACCCGACACCTTCCATCTGCACTTTAGTTATACCAAAAAAATGTTTATAGAAATAATTAAATAATTTGTTCAAAATTTGGCAAATACTGTTCTTAATATGAGAGGTATCTTAAAATGATTTTTCTAAGCACATTAATCTTATGTTACTTATGTGTCCTTTCATGTAATGGCTCAATAATTATGTCAATTTATTCACAAAGGTTCTTTTACTTATACTTTGATGAAATAATTTAAGATGATGACGTAATTTTAAAAACTGGTATATCTAACGTATGCAATTAAGCAGTACAGTGTATAATGAGAGAGTGCAAACACGAAAATGCTCTAGCATCTAATGAAGATATTATACCACGTTGCACTAACAAGTTTTCGCCTTTTTAATCATACAATATATTTAACAAGGTGTACCAATGAACAACTACGTTATGAATAGATCTTCACTAGTTTTTACTGCCTTATATATTAAAATGCGAAGGCTGTTATATTCAGTATTGAAAAATCTTGGTAACTATATTATTGAATTATCTAAAGGGTAAGTAAAGTAAAAAGTGTATATGGTACAGTCTACTTCACAAAAAAAGAATATGAGGCCATAAACGAAAACGTCTGTATTCCACAAACTAAAGCATATATCGCAAGCGATTTTATTTTAATGCGAGCAATCTCAACTTAATTATAAAGTTGATGATCTGGTTACGAGTTTATGATGAAAAGTGAGCCACATTATTGAAAAAATGGTGACCTGTAAAAATAATTCGACTCAATAGCCAGTTTAAAAATTCTCAAATATATAAATCATTGTTTCACTGTGAATTTAATATATTAAGTGTTTCTACGTAATAAGAACAAATTCCGAAAAATGTAACTGATTTTCATAATTATGTGTCCATTTCCAACAAAAAAATATTTATATCCCCGGATTTGGAACCCATGCGATACCTTAACTGCCAAGCCATGGAGGTGGTTGATCTATTTAATATAACAGCGCCATAATATCATACGTGTACGTGTACACAGCGTAAATGAAAAAATAAACAATGTTTGCACTACAATGATTATACAAAATGAATGGTTAAGTAAATGTATATTTAAGTCATTAACATCACAATATGACAAACATTGTAACTAAATCTTGAACCGTTTTTGTTTCAGTTCTTGGTAGAACATAGATTTGACAGCATCTTAAGAGAAAACAATCTTAAGAGAAATGTATAAAATTCAAGTGATTTTAATTTGTTATTTTTTCCTTGTTATCTTTATTACTGTCGATCACGGGGACGCTAAGACAAAAACAAAAAGATACCTTACATTTAGAAATATTTCCCATTTCTTTGTAAGTAAATGGTGTTTTTAATTGACGGTGTTGCTTAATTCTTTGACAAATATTTCGTATTTAAAAAATTAAACGAAGATCAATAAAAAATCAAAACAATAAAAAGTTTAATATTTGTATATTTTCAGTTACGTATAAACCATAAAGCAAATATGGTACGTTGGAATCAAATTTTTGCGCAGGCGATAGGATTCCGAATGAACTGGGATGATCCTCCAGATAGCTTTCATTGGTATCACCACTTTACGAGACGGAGTCTCTATAACAACATTGAAGTACTACTAGATAGGTGATATTTTTTTACACATTTTACTTAAAATCTTCTTCTTCTTGCTAGACCTGTTACCATTTACTTGGGGTCGGCCTTCCTCGTCCGCATTCTCTATTCAGCACGATTTTGTGCTACGTCTTTTTCCCTCATATTTTACTTAAAAAATATCACAAAATTCTCAGATTTAATAAAAATATGAAACGAAACATTACTCATTCTAATTAAATAAAAACCAAATTAAAGTATTTTTCTAAAATATAAGAATATATTGAGTGTATAAATGTATTTTATGAATAACTTCTGTTTATTTTAATTTATTAAAAGTATGTATATATTTTAGTAACGGTCTGAGTGGGTACCGATGTGTTCGGCGTGCAATTTGTGAAATAAATATGATTTCTGAACCGTACTTGCTATACCATAAGATACTTAAAATAATTTTCAGGTAATTATTATTAAATGAATATTTTCATTGTATTAAATCACCAAACGATCATACATTTTAGTTCATTTAGTCTCAATACTTACCTGCAGCAAAACTAAACCTGCTAAAATTTTTAATTTCAGAGATAAAGAAGTCCCGGAAAAATGGAATAACAATACAAGCGATGACTGCAATTTGTCTATAACTGCCTGTCCCTTCTCTGTGCTAGATATTTCCTCATATACAGACATTTAAAAGTATATATTTAAAATGTTTTATTTCTCATTGAATTTTCATCCGAATTAAACTTATTACGACATAAAATACTTTATATAATGGTTATTAGTTTATAAATTCGCTTGTCAAGGAATCATTTATAAATGTTTTGGCTAAAGTAATACTAAGGTCTGTGTTTTACTTTCGTGAATACATTATTACAATGCCAGCGAATTGTAGAACTGTTTTTGTTCGTACATTTTTTTAATTATTACTATTATTTAAAATATTTTTACTTCATTGAGAGCACTTAATCGTAATTCAATTAAATCATCATTTAATTTTACATTTAATTGATTACATTCGCCGCTGTACATTTATTTTATTCATTTCATCGATGCATTTGCATTATACGAGATTATTCGTACCAAGGGAGAAAATGTTACTTTTAATCTATAACTTTTGTTTTTGGTCGTAAAATATCATTATTGTTTAATTATTTATACTTAATTTCAATATACACAAAATATTTTTTATACTGTATAGAAAAATAGGTGATCCTTTAAATGTGCAACTAGCTGCTAGTAGATCATCATTTCAGCCATAAGATGTCCACTGCTGGACATAGTCCTCCCCCTTGGACCACCATGCATACCTATCGGAGGCAACAAGTAGGAGATATTTCCAAACAATTACGACCTGGGAACCTTCGAAAAAAGAGGGTACCTATCTCTAAAAGGCCGCCAATGCATACATTGCCCTGTTCTAGCTAGAGGTTAGCTTACTGCTACAACTTTTATTAAAATAAATATTAGATTAGATTAAATAAAAGTCACACAATTATATATTTGAATTAATACCTAAAAGTTATTGAAAATCATTATTATAGTTCGTAGAATACCATAAATTTAGTAAAAAGTCTTTCAATATGTTCAGTTATAGGTTGAATACCTATTAAATTATATTTTTTAAAATTTCGATGTAAATCTTAATCATTCGTAAGAGTTGATGTTAACTCCAAAACATCCCTTAATTCACTGCATTTGTTGTAAATGAATTCGCAGTCGAACATTTGCCTACCGGCAGTGGCTGCATCGAAGTAAGATGACATGTCTTCTTTAAAATCAGAATCTTCTAGAAATATATTTCTTCCATAGTCAGGCCTAAAAAAAAATTTTATAATAATGTCTCTCTAATTTATTTCATAAAATTTAGATAACCATATATTTCATTGCCACACTGCAATGTGGTTGGATAGCATTGTAGCCAGGACTTGTGGTCTACATTTGTTTACACTGTATTTGACATAAGGTTTAATAATAAAGTTTTTATTTTTCTGTATATATGACTTATCATATGAGATTTTCTATGTATGTTCTTACTTGTAAAACAACGTGTATAATTTAATTTCTATGTTCGTAAAAATCAATGGCAAGTTTATATAATTTAATGCAGTTTATTTATGCTTACGTCAACAAAACGTGAAAAATTTCACCAATTAGTCCATCTTTATCAACAGGAAATTGGGCTGCTTCGCAAATTGCACGGTGCACGCAATCCTGTCCATTCATTCCTTTCCTGAAACGATTACTAAGGTTACAAAACTCTGACTTAAAGCTTTAAAATAACCTGATATATTCTTAGTTGAACAAGAACACAGATCATTTGTTAATATTTAGGAATATGACAGTATAATTAATATTTTCCAACCCACCCCGTAGGCCTGCATGGGTGTCCATGGGCGGAGGACCGCTTGCCCTAGGTGATCTTCTGATCGTTTGCCACCGGTTTTATAAAAAAATGACAGTTTTAATCAAACTTACCATCACATTAATATCTCTGTATTGTTGTTAGTATTAGTGATTTGAGTATAGGAAATACAAATAAATATATAATTGAAATCGCTTTTATTTATTTATATAAAATATTAAATTTAATAAAAATATAGGCTAAAAGGTGCAAGTGTTGAAATACCAAAATAAAATAATCTTCACTACGATAAATTACACGTATTGCAATCGCTTTTTGATTTCAGATATTCCGCGAAATTTAGGGAATTTCTCAAGAGACCCATTACGTATGGTAAACCGCCGACTCGACCGCAACGAATAGGATAATTTATATTCATTTCTGGATTTAATTCTGTTTGAAAGCTCTAATACTCATGCTCTGTTTAAACAGTAACAAAAACTTCACGTATAAACTCTACCTTAGAAAATTATAATCAAACATACGATTCAGGTTTTATAATGAGGGCTTAAGTATGAAATTGCCATAACAGCGTACGTGCTACTTTTAATTAAAGTAATTATCCCTTGATGCGATTTTTAAGAGTTTCATTTATTTATATAATCACCGTCTAGAGGAACATACTTTCATTAATTGAATTGCATCGTTAATTGAATCATGAAGGAATCATAATATGTTATACTTTGTAGAATACAAGTATGTAATAAGACTATAAATATAGATAAAGTGAGAGATATGCATCACCTAAAGTTAAAATAGATTTATTTACATATTAATGTAATCTCAAAGTATCAAAACTTTCATGTTTTTCTATACGTATCTCTTATTATTATTGAATGTATTTTGGTAAAGGTTACAGATTTTAAACTCTATGCGTAGCCATATCTACTACATATATATAAAATACTTACATTACCAACATATCAGCTACTGACTTATAAAATATAAGTCGTTCGTCGTTCCTAGAAGCCCAATCTGCTTCCCTCTCTTCTCTTGACACCTCTTTTATTACATAGTATGTAGACAATTGGGAAATATTTTGAAACTGTATGTACTGATATTGAAAATTCAATAGAAAACCAAAATTAATGTGGTCCTTGTTAGGTATTGGGGTGGTCAAACCAACGAGGAGCTAGAATAATAAATGTTATTTTTTATTTATACCATATTTTATATATATTCTATCTTACTGTATGGTTTTGTAGATACTACCTTCATTAATAAATAATATTTTTTTATAAAACTTATTATTTCATTTTGCATATATTATATTTAAAATCTATATAAAAATTATTTTATATAAGTTATTTCAGTGTTACTAACCTTGTAAGTAGCTCCATATGGAAAGACTAAGGGTAATGCATTAATTTGGCGTTTGGTCCGGTCTTCGACATTATCTTCATCATGATTGGCGATATAATTCTTCGCAAATAACAAAATTAATAATAAGTAAATATAGCTGAAACGATGTTTAATAGACTAATGTACAAAATTATTTTTTTAGGCTCTTTTAAATTACAATCATATCATACCTGTTCATTATTTCGTAAAACTATTTGATAGACAAAACACTTGTACACTCCTCTGAAACTAACGCACCAATGACGCCACAGGACCACATTCTACGAAGTCAACAAAATATTGTAGTTTCGTGTAAGCAATTTTATAAACAAAATAATTATATATTCTTAGTAATATAGAAATGATTTAAGTCATGGTGAAAAGATGCGATACTAAATTTACTCACTACTAGTCTCAGTTACCCGGATAGTTATATAACTAATAATTATTTTAATTAAGCTGTATTTTAATAATAATATTAATAAATGCCGATAACTTTTATTACATTTAATTTCGGCGGAACAGACTATATGTAAGAGGTATCTTGTTCTAAATTTCTTTTACGTTTTACAAACCGTCATCTAATTTTGATATATCGCCTTTATAAATGACAGTTAATTTTATTTATTTTTCTACACCTAGCAACCCTAGTAAGAAAGGAAATAATAATATAAGAAGTTTCGTAGTCCACAAGATAAAAAATTATTTACGTGGCACAAGGTATTTGAATACAATACAAAATAACATATGTCCAGCTGTGTAAAAACTAAATCTTTGGAATTCCACATATAGGTACATTACTTCCGGAATAATCGTTTTTACAAACGTACCTTTTCGTTGCATTATTTCTCCAAATATAATACTTGTTCACACCAATAAACCTACTACGTGAATGGTGACATAATCTTTGCCGGAGATTAAAAAAATATAATGTTTGTCTATCAGTCATAAAGCATCTTGGAATTTTTCAATATATAGTTGTAAAATATTAACCATGAGTACGATGAAGAGAGTTTCCATTTTTATAATTTTTTATTAAACATATAGCGAGGAAAGTTTACCTTTACATGACATTATTGCTGAACATTCGGTTAACAAATCTGAGTGTTGTGCCGAATGTTCTAGGTTCAAAAAATAACTTATCTACTATTAATAACTATTATTACTGCTAAAAAAAATACCTATCAATATGAAATATTATCAAAACTTACACCGACATAAGCCTGTTTCACTTTATATTAAATATATCCATAAGTCGAAATACTTAAAAAGCTCAATAGAATGTAAGAGGTAGAAGACTCAGGATATACGTTCCGATGCTCTTATAAATTTGGGTCGCGGATGCGTTGACTACCTGCTAAGAAGAAGTGTGCTCCATTCTTAGAGTCTCTAGGTCACAATAGTTGGGTAATACTTCTAAAGCAGTGTTTTCCAACCTCCAACGTATGGTACGCAGACCTCCGGGAATATATATATGTGGGTCCGCGGTGTCCTCTAAACAAAAATATTAATAATAACTAAAATCTAATCAGATTTGTTTGCTGTTTATTTTAATAAGGTGTCCGTGAAAACTGTCT
Source organism: Delias oraia (assembly GCA_018230265.1). Taxonomy (NCBI): domain Eukaryota; kingdom Metazoa; phylum Arthropoda; class Insecta; order Lepidoptera; family Pieridae; genus Delias; species Delias oraia. The sequence continues at coordinate 51,326 of DWCF01000165.1, read as the reverse complement.
TTAAGTTCCTACGGATCCGTGCCTAAAATACGTTGGGGATCGTTAGTCTAAAGGATTCCATAGAGTAGCACGACATAAAATACTTTGAAAATACTTACTTTTTTACGCTCAATTGTCAGGCATACATCCAACACACAAAAATAAGCCATATGTATTAAAGAATATTCTTTACTTTTTTTAAAAAATTACCCAGTTGTGTAAAAATATCTTGAGTATTTTAAATAGATTTCTTGATTTATAGCTTGGAGCGGTTGCTCTTCCAATCTCCCGGGTTTCTTTCAGCCCTACCTCATTACAACGCTTTTACAACTTCATAATTAAGGAAACTTGAATTAAGTCACAGAATTCAGTATCGTTCTTCCATAGGGCGAATATTAGTTCAAAAGGTTTTGCAACTAGAATTCGGCTCGAGGCTTCCCATCTTTGGTTGTAAGGCTCATTTCATTTTTAAATTTTCATTTAAGTTATATCACTTATAATTTAATAGTATTTCTGAAATAAGACCAAGGAGTGGTTTTACTATAAATATTATATTTTAATCAGATAATCATACATAGCAATCAAATTATTAATATTGTATTATTCATGTAATAATTTTAAATCACTTCAAAGATTGAAATTTACTCAAGTACTTAAAATGTAACTTTTTTCAAAATACCCTTATTTTAAAACATCTGGTATATATTATATAATAAAGATAATATAAATAGATAATATTATAATTATTTATTTAATCATTAATATATTTAATTGTAATCTTTCCATGATTAATATGTACCTGTGGTGGTCCTTAAAAGTCGGCAACGCACCCACGGCCTTTCAGAGTATTCGGTATCCATGGGCGGAGGACTGCATATCCTAGGTAGGTTTTATTTTCATTTGCCTCCTGATTTTCATTAAAAATAATTGTAGAATTACCATGATTTTTAATTTTATTTATATTCAACTTTAATAGTTCAAAATTCTATAGTTAATTTGAATGTAGAATAATATTGCGGCAAAACTTTCTATATGAATATTTACTATGACTTAAAGTATGCAAATTTTCTCCAACGCGACCTTCATCAATTGAATGCTATACGCCCTCACAGAGTGCTCGGACAAAACATTCTTTGCTTTGATATCCTTATCTGTAATTATTGTAGCTATAAGAACTAGGTACTACAACTTTAAATTTATTAAATAATAAAATAAACTATTCCAATTTGATTCAAACCTAATAAGATAATAATTTAAAAAACTGAAATGTTACATTGCTGAAAACTCGGCGAAAAATAATCCATCGCCGTTACATCCATAATTTACTGGCAATATTTTTTTATAGTATAGCGGACAATGGAGCAGGTTGGTCCCACAACCGCGTTGAACAATCGCGGCACAGTCCGCGCGTTGGTTGTGTTGCCGGCTTCTTACGTCACTAAAGCGGTATTTTTAAGGGCCTCCGATATCCTCACTCAGTCAACGAAAGAAGTATCGTTTCACGTTCATTAATGACGATTACTGCACTATTTAAAGGGTTGCTTTTTTTTATTTTTTTTGTTATTGTGTAACACGTATTTTTTTTTTCTGTATTGTGTAACATGTGTATATCATGAAAGTCGCGGGCAACTGCTGGATCCAGATCGCTCAAGATCGTAATAGGTGGGCGTCTTTGAAGGGGAGCTATGTTCAGCAGTGGACTTGATAGACTGATGATGATGTGTAACACGACAGTTACAATGATTATACAAGTATATAAGTACTGACGATACAATTTAATAACCAACTGCCTCAAGTAAAATAGGTCTTTTATTTCTTCTTTTAGTAATACCTCCTTCTTATCTTCAAACCTCCTTAATAACAAAATGTCGAGATTGTTCCCATATGTTTGCGAACTGCATAAAGTGATACTGTAAACTAACCGAAAAGCTTAGAGGAATATTATTTCTATTCGATGTATATAATAAGCATCCCATCCATGACTAGCTGAAAAACACAAAAATATTAAAAGTGGTGGCGTATATGTAAAATAATATACAGTAGGCAAATGAAAACAAAGAAAATAAGGTACCTATGTTACTTAACTTTATAAATGAGATTTTCTTATTTTTCCCTCCACCGAAACTTTAACTTTGTATGTATAATCATTGCTGAATACGTGAAACTCATAAAAGTATTTTCAAATCAACATATCCTAATTGTACCTTATAGTTTCTTCCGTAAGTGTATATTTCTCGTTTCAGTCAAAACTTTTTCAAATCACTTTTTTGACTGCACATATCAAATGTGATAGTTGCATTACAAGATTTTTATAAGTTACTTGCCTTCAACCTTAACAGTATAATCATATAATATGATTCAAAACATTATAGATTTAAAAGAACTCTATTTTATTCTGTTCAGTACAATAAGCAAGATGGGGCTGTAGTGACGTCTGTAGTCACGTCACTACAGATAGACTAGATTTTTGCAGATTATAAATTTAAAAATTTAAACTTGAAATGATATTTCTTTGATTTCAGGTAAGATATCTATTTTATTAATAGTTTAAATATAATAAATACAATTTGATTTCAGAGCTATGATATTGTTTGAAATTGTTAATACTTACCTAAGTACCATTCTTTGTAGTTTATAACTGAAGGATGTAAAATCATAATAATATTATGGATATATTATAATATATAAACAATGTATTATTTCAATAATAATCATTAATTTTTATAAATATTTTATATATTATAAGTTTGAAAAAAAAGTATTAATTGAGTAGTATTAAGGCCAAGCATAAAAGCTTTTTAAATTATGCTTCATTAGACTCTAGGTGTAAAAACAAATAGTTACAAATTGTGAGTAATAATAATTCTTGTGAACTCCGCCTATGTTAAATCACCTGCACTAATTTCTTTACCCAATATCACGAGACCCATAACGTCAATACATCATATGACAGATTAGAGTAGTTGACACTACTACGTAAAATAGATATACACTGTTAAACAGAAAACAACAATATTTCTTTAGAGAATACTTGGTATATCCGTTTTAGTAGCTTTATACTTAGTACGACCGAGAACTAAGGTCTAAATTGTAAGTTCTCTGATCCAATAAGCAAAAAGGTTGAATAATTATGTTTTATCTGATATACGTTTGAAATATATAAAATTTAAGATTATATTTAAAAATTACACTAACTTTGAAAACAATATGGAATTAAGAAATGTAAACATTCTAGCATGTAATATTCTGTTGAGTTTGTTATTTATAGTATTGATAAATAGCATCAAAGGTGATGTAGAAGAAGAGGTTTTTAGTAGAACTCGACGACAGCTACTTTATCCAAACTCATCATTGCTTCAGGTCAGTTACATCTTATTTTTCTGTTTTTTATTATATAGCTAACAACAGAGCAGCTGGGTCACTTATTATATGGAAAGAGAACACCGCCGCCCATAAACAACCGAGGCCATAGTCCACGCATTGGTTGTATTGCCCTTAGCTTTTTACGCCGCCTAAGCGGCACTTTTAAGGGTCTCCAGTATCCTTACTCACTATGCTATACACAGTACAAGTACCTGTGTATGGTACCACTTCGGACGAGCCGATCCAATTAGTGCGTCAGCATATATATCCTTCAACATGTGTCTCCCACAGGTGAAATTGTGTATTTATAAAGCTACTATTGTGAATTTTGTAGTGATTTAAAATTAATCAAGACCTTTATAAACTACTTTATAAAATATATAATAATTTTTCCTATTAAAATCCTATTCAAGTCCACTGCTGGACATAGGAAATTTTAGACATTTTTTTATGGAGATAAAAAAGCGCGTTAGAGTGATAAAATTTAAATCACTTTATATCTACTTCGAACCTAGCTACACTTGAGTCGGCTTCATGTACAAAATACAAATAAATAATTGAGCAGGTATTTATTGCTCCTCTTGGCTTTTCCATTTGTGCTTATCATTCTGGTATTATATTCAGGTCAACGCTGGAGTTGGTACACCAACGCCGATAAAGACAATCAATGTAAATTGGGCATTTCAAGCGAACTTTCAGTTGCCGTGGAATCGTAGTCAGATACCTTTAGACATATTGGAAGCAAACGGCGCTTACGTTGGCTCAGCTCGGAAAAAACGAGAACTCGACGGTTATGAGAGCGATGCCAATTTATATCATTTTTATAAATATGTGGAGGATGTTTTAAACGGGTATGTATTACTTTGCTTATATATTTATATATTTTGCATATGAAATTAGTAAGAAATACGAAATATGAAAGTATTAGTTTTTTTAGTATAACATCAACTAGTAGACTATGATGTACTAAATTTTACGCGTTGTCATTCAAATTGTAACGTCCTATAACACGGAAATTATAATAATGCTTTCCACCCTTCACATTATTTCATATCTCGGCCTAATAACAATCCATTATCGCCTTTTCGTATAAAAATGTAATTTTTCTTGAAAATGCTCTTTTGGTTCCTTCATAATAAGAAAAGTCAATGAAAATCTAATAAAGACCTTCAGAGAAAAGGCGATTATATGATTTATTTATATTTATATAAACCGCATTTGCAATTTTAATTTTAATATCCAATAACAAAATAAATAATGCTGCCGTCTATTTCATTAGCAAAGACAATAAACAAAAGCTCGAAACTCGTTTAAACAATGCTTAGTCAGATGAAATATGTTCCGTACGATATTTTTAGCGATCAAAAAAGCGGCGAAAAGTTATCAACATTGATTTATTACAATCTGACAATTCGATACGTCCTGCAGGAAACAATTTTCAGATAAATTGGTTTCGTCAATTTCCATTTTGACGATGTCATTTATTATAATTTATCAGTGTTTGTCCAATGGGAAACGCGTTTGTACAATGCTGATAGTCATGCTTATTATATTACCAGAGACCCTTAAATTAATGAGAGGTACTTAAGATAACTTTGTTCTCGATTAAATGTTCAGGTTGTCTTCTCTGACGACCCAAACTTATCTTCAATCACATTTCTATTTTTTATTACATATTTAATTATGTTTTAAAACAAAATTTGTTCGACCCTTGAGACTTATAACTGGTATTAAATTATAACATTTTTACCTCGCCGTTATGCAGATAGGGTTTTATGAAACACATTTAATACTTAGTTTCAGTTACAACGGTACAAGCTGTGTACTAAATACTCTGTGCCAGCTAGGAGCCGAGCCATTGCACTCTGAATATGAAGATGATCTTCTCCATGAACTTGCTACTTTTGTACTAAAGTAAGCTTTATTATTGTACACTAAAAACATTCATGATTCCTATAATAGACTTCATTATCATTTATAATGAATTTAGAGTATTTTCAATCTTCTAATGTCTTTTAATGTTTAAATGTCATATACATTTGATTTTCACCAAATTCTTTAGTATTGTGATTCATATTTTATTTAAAATTGTATAGTTTTTGACCAAAAAAATCCTTTTATAATCAAAAATCATTTTATAATATTAAGAACTAGATGGCATTTTAAATTAAATAATTGCAAAGAAATAAGAATTTATAATCAAAAATATTGCAATATAATATCAAGTCACGCGTATCATTCCTATTGTTAAATTTATATTTCAGCCCTGAAAACGACGTCACTGAGACAGAAGTGGAAGAAGCCGTCCCATACATACGTGCTTACAATAAAGGTAGACTTGGAGAAAATTGTTTGGTATATAACTGTCCTATATCTTTAATAGAAATGTTTAGTAAATTACATGAAAAATAGACATTTATCTATATATTGTTGATTTTTATAATTCAATAATATCTGCTCTGGGATCTATTCATCCATCATTTATAAGTTTGTACAAAAGTGAAGATTAAACCAAAATAACATTTTCAAAATTTTACCCGTCGAAGAGCCATGCTGAAACATATGCTGACATACTAATTGGGTCGGCACGTCCGAAGTGATATCACGGGCTCACAGAATTCTAAGCGTGATACGGTACTTGTACTGTATTTCGCAGAGTGAGTGAGGATAGCGGAGACCCTTTAAAGTGCCACTTAAACGATGTATTTATCCGGCAACACAACCAATGCCTGGACTGTAGTGCGACTGTCCATGGGCGGCGGTATTCTCTTACCACATAGGAGACCCTGCTCTGTTTTCCACAACTACTAAAAAAAATCACCTTATTCATGAATTTTAACCGTCTTATAACTTAAATCAATATAAAATTAATAAATCAATTCATATAAGCATGTTTTTAATATAACTTTGTTTTTATTTGACATGCCATGAACTGTATTATCTTAAAATATTATATTCGATTTATATAGATTCTTCCCAGTTTTCACTATTAACTAAAAAGCGTATGTGGTGTAAATTTAAAATAGAGATCTTCTATAACATATTATGATGCTTCTTAAATCATTTTCAATTTCATTTAATAGATGAATTAAAATCTAGGTTTAAAACCCATTCATGTAAGTATAAACATGATATTGTAAGATATTAATAAACTCAATTTGGTTGTTATATCAAATATTATATATATATATATAAAATGAATCGCTGATTTTAATTAAAAAATCGTGATTAAACGCACCACCAGAAAATATATAAGGCGATTATTTGACTACATTTAAAAATTATTTTTGTGATAAATATATAATAAAAAAATTAAATAATTTATAAAAAGTTTTAATTATTTTATCTCAATAAAGTCCAAATTTATGCAACGTGTCCATTCCGATCCCAGTAAACGTGTCTAGGATCGAAGATTCGCATTCCGGGAATAAATTTTCGCAGCTTCCTCCCTCTCTTACTGCTGACCGACCCAATCTCTCTGCTGCATGGTACTCGTTGTCTGTGTGATGTGATACGGAATCTTTGGTCGTCGATGGCCTACAAAATATATTTTCAATTAATTACTAAGTATTTATTGGGTTAATAGATATGTCGTGCTATTTACCAAGATTAATTCAATTTCATTAGCAATACAACTTAAGAAAACCATAAATAACTCTTTCATAGAGCAGATATAATCTGACGTAGCATTTTACTGGCAGTAAATTTTCCCATTATAAAGCATAACTATAATAATATTATCCGTAATAAGTTGAAAAGCGACACTTTTATTATACTGATTTCACAGGTTGTAAAGATCCAAGTGGTATATTTATTACGGTAAATGATTTAAACCCTAATATATATTTATTATATTATTTATTTTTTTATTATTATTTAATATAATTTTATAACTGCTAGATATAATTTGGAAGCGAGGGGTATCGGGTTTGATCTTTGGTGCCAATATATTTTTTTATTATTTATAATTTATATTCGGTCTTTGCAAGGCGAGTGTCTCAAAAATGTTGGGTTTGAAATCAAAATTTCCCTCGTGTCCCCCGCTCCCTGGCTTGATATATGTTTGATGACCCAATCTTGGTGCCGTGTAGGGACTTATATACGTTGACTGTGTATTTATTAATACGTAGGCCGAGAATGTACTTCATGTTTGACTCGTGCCCTTGCTTTTTGGGTGAATGGCTAGTGCGATACTGAAGTCGATAGATATTCTGCCGGCTGGTGGCGTGAGGTAATAGTGCGGGTATTGCACTCCGGACTGCTTAGTCCCACATATCATTTCGCAAGAGGGGAATGTGCATCACGTGACATTAAAAAGTATGTATATGTGATATGTGATATGTAGAGTCTAGAAATTAGGTTGTGATGTACATTTTTCATACTCGCTATAAAATATTTACGTACAAGTTTTAATACAGCTTTGTTCATTACCCACTCTCTCAAAATTCAGCGTCATGGCTTAAAATTAGGGTTGCGAATAAATAAAAATATCACATATTAATCTTATTTTCAAAGTATCTAATTGTATAAAGATAAAAACAAATTTTCGTTCCAATATTACTTTTGTTAGAGTTAAAGTATTCAGTTATTTAGTTTTATTATTATTATTTAGTTTCAAAAATATGATGTAATTTTTAAACGGGAAATGTCAATAAAAGTCCAAATCAAATTATAAGACAACTAAAAAGAATATAAACTTTTGCTTCTTATTATTCTTATCTGTCAACCCTAGTTTCGCTAAAGAAATTCGGTTATTCCGAGTTAGCTACTTACGTGAATAAAATATGGCCAATTTCACCAAGCAAACCGTTTTCATAGGTAAAAGGCACCTCCGCCGCTTCACATATGGTTCGCAACAGACATGGCCTACCTGAAAAGCCGTATCTGAAAATGAATAGGGATCTTAGTTTGAATTATCAAATCCGAAATATTATGTTTGGAATCTTCGTTCAATGCGTATCAAATTGAATTCTCAATTTAATAAATAATATTGCTTAGGCAAATAATGTTTTTACTAAACATTTTATGTAGTATAGCGGACAACGGAGCAGGTGGGTCTTCTATATGGTAAGAGAACAACGCCGCCCATGGACAACCGCGCCACAGTCCGCGCATTGATTGTGTTGCCAGCTTTTTACGCCGGCAACACGTTCACGTTTAGTATTCTGTGAGCCTGTGGTATCACTTTGGACAAGCCGGGCCAATTAGTGCTTCCACATATGCTTCATTATGGCTCTCCCACGGGTAAAAACAAAAATTCATTAAAAAATAACAAAGCCAAACTTCTCTAAATACGTAACAGCAAAATCTGTATTAAGAATCTTAACGCTTTCTATTGGAGTAAGTTAAAATTGTTTGTCAACCGCTCCAGAGCCCAACTTGACGAACAATGTACACAAAATATTAAACAGTACTCGGACTTTGCCAAGTTCGAAGAAATGAACAGCTCAGAACTTGAAACAACTATGGTATGTACAAAATTATAATTCTGTATGAAAACAATATTTTGCTATCATGCTCATAGAATTAATGCACACTCAATTATTCATTTTTTTATAGTATAGCGTGTAACGGAGCTAGTGGGGCTCCTATATGGTAAGAGAACAGCGCCGCCCATGGACAACCGCGCCACAATCCGCGCATGGTTGTGTTTACACGCCACTTAAGCGGCATTTTTAGAGGCCTCCGATATCCTCACTGATTCAGCGAAACACAGTACAAGTACCGTTTCACGTTATGCGTCCATTTATTAGTGTCCACTAATTAGTACCGATTAGTGCGTCCACATATTATCCTTCAGCATGGCTCTCCCATGGGTTCTTCATTGCTACTATTAAGGTAATTTTAATTTGTTAGCCTTACCTTTCAATCATATGTTCAAAAATTTTATAGAAATCCCATCTATTCATTCTCTGGGGTTCTTCTTCGTGCCTATCTTGATCAATCAATTCTTGACGTCGTATAGCTTCTTCTAGAGGCAATTCCGTATTTATATCGTTACTATTAATTACATTCCCTTCGCTGTAAAGAAGTTCTCTACGGCGTCTATCGTTGAAAGTTATGTCTACTAGAGTATCATTCTCATCGTTTAATTCATTTTCACTGAGTTGCCTAAAATCTTGGCCTTCATTTGTAATTTCCTCTTTTATTTCACCGTCCATATCTCTTGATACAGTATCAGCAAAGCCATAAATACGACTTGTATATTCTGAACTATTAGTTGGTAGATCATATTGAAATTTGATTACTGTACCAACTGTTACTGAAGCTTCTTTTAAATCTACAGGCACACCAAGACCTATTATAAACTGAAATCGTAAAATAAGAATCGTAAGAAATATGATATGAAATCTGACAAAGAAAATTTCAGTAGGTAATCCCGATCTCACATGAGAGCGAGATAAAATCTAAACAGTTGAGGTGCAGTGCAGGCGTCCTAACTATGACATCATAAATATAATATAGGAAAAAGCGTCACTGTATTCAGAATTTGCAAGTTCAATACTCTGATATAACGTTTATGATAGTAACATAAGGAATAGATATTCAAGGCAAGATAATAGACTATTTTAAAAGAGGTTTGTATTATAATTTGTATTATTTTCACCCGTGGGAGAGCCATGCTGAAGTATATGCTGATGTAGGTACTAATTGGGTCGGCTCGTCCGAAGTGATACCATGGGCTTACAGAATACTCAGCGTGAAACGGTACTTTTACTGTGTTTCGCTTTCGGAACAAAACCAATGCGCGGACTGTGCGCGGTGGTCCATGGGCGGCGGTGTTCTCTTACCATATAGGAGACCCACCTGTACCCATGTCCGCTATAGAGTAAAAAAAAGATATTCAAATCAAGATAAGAGACTATTTTAAAAAAAGATTAGTATTATAATTTGTATTATTCGTATTATTATAAAGAAAAATAACAATGGAAACTGAAAATTGATTTAGTACATCCAATGCTTAGTATCATTAATTGAAGATTACTAGTATTAACTCCCTTAGCCTAGTCGTGCTTAATCACCCTTACATGATTATAACCAATACCTTAATCATTCCGATTCACTAAATCCCGCTTTCGGGAACTAATCATGTAGCATTACCTTCCCCGTTTCTTAAATCATCCGCTTTAATTGAATATTGCAATCTGTTTTATACAAAAATAGATGATTTGATTATTGACGTTGATGACGTTTAGATTATAATTATTAGTAGTAGATTATTAATTAAATACATAATTCATTTAATTTAATTAATGTAATTAAGGTGCTAAGATGTTATTTTTATTCTGTGGACTTAAAGTGTCAAATGTCAAGATTTTCAATGTGACAACTAATTTTTAGTTTCGCAAAACGTGGTTTGGATTATTAATTGTTATTATTATCATCTCAAATCTGCCATAGCATGGTCATTATTGAATTCTAATATTGGATAAAAATGTAAAACATGTAAGTAAATATTTCTTACACCAGCTTGACTTTACTATTGAATTTTTACTTTGAAAATATAATTATTGTAGAAGACAATCCTGAGACTACTCAGGATTGTCTTCTATATATACTATTTATACTAATTTTAATATTCTATATATACTAATATATCTATTTCTTAAACGTTAGCCCGTAAATATTAGTCTTATTAATAAAGCACTATATTCAACCATCAAATATACTAAGTATTTCGATTTCTTTTGCCGAACAAATCCCTTTGAATTCTACAAACAGAATGTTATTCAGACTATAGCGAAAAACAAAAATCTGTAAACAGCAATTTAATTAAAATTTAAGAAACAACCTCAAACAATAACGAAAAGAAAGTAACATCGGACTTTTGAAGAAACACTTTCAAGTATTTACTTTTATATAAATTGATGTATTGTTCAAAGATTCCTCAATTGAAAGAGTAATATATTACGCTCGATGAATAAATTAACTTTTCATAAATAGTTCAATTTAATCATATTTTAAAATTGTTGCAAAAATTGTATGGAGACATAATGTGGAAGTTCTGAGATTATTTAGTTGTAACTATTCGTTCGTTCCACTCGATAAATAATTGAATAAGTAGGACTTCATTTATTATTTACCAATATCACAAATTGAGTTTCTTAAAAAAGTTATCAGACAGCACGATTCAAAGCCCTAAAATCTCTTATATATCTAATAGGAGTCTAGAAAAAAATATTGGAGCCAAATAAAAAATTAACTTAAGCAAAGCGGGCCGAGAGCGCCCCAGTTAATTGCATTTGAATTCACGAATAAAAAACGGTGCTTCGTTAAGCCGGTTCCGGTAAAAGAAAACATCATTTACTTAACTTTAAATCGAAATGTAAATTTACAAGAGAAAAACGAATACCTGAGCCCTGGCTGGTCCTCCATCGGGATATACCAAATACCGCCTTTGCCGCGTTGCTTCGCAGAGAATGCCTAGCAAATTGATTATAAGCAACTTTTTAAACATTTTACTTGCGATTGGCGTACGTCGGGCGCGCTCATGTGTGAATAAGGTGTAAGATAAAATATACAGTATTTGCGCAGAGCCTCCGCTTCGGGGCTAATGAACCGTTATGTTTTCATAACGATTTGGTTCGAGAGCCTCTTTCATGACCCGTGGACTAGATTTGATGAAACTGTGAATTTTCTAATGAAACCTCCAATATTTGTTTTAGTTGCGCCAAATTATAAACGTTTATAAGTATATTTAGATTAGAAAAAATATGTTTAAAAAAAATGGATACTACCTTATGTTACCCTAATTACTACTGTAGCTCGTTATACAAACATACAGTTACCTAAAAAAAATCGAGTGTTTGAAAAATAAACATATTGTAATAAAACTGAAAGCTTAAAAAAATATATTTAATGATCAATAAACACAATTGTTATAACTAGCTTTAGTTACATATAATTTTTCCAAACATATTTCATTCTACTCTACATTTATTAACTTTACAACGCGATCGATACATTCCGAGCTAAAAATTAAACAACTCTGCTGTCGAAATATGCTGAATATAGCGTCCATCGTGGCTTCCAGCAATTAGCTAGAAACTAAATATGAAATTAGCAAAATGCAGCAATGCGCTGACCATGTATTTCAGAAATAATTAATGCTTGCATATGCACCAACATGCCAGTATCATATGAATGAATGATATGATTTTAAATGTCTTTAGCAAAGATACATCTAGCTCACATTAGCTTAGAAGAAAAAACCGCGTCATATCGGTGCATTCTTTTAGCAATGTCAAAGACAAATGAAATAGGATATAGACTGATATACTTAAAATACCAGCATTAGACCGATTCTCTAACAAAATAGCAAACCTAAGCGATCATAATGAGCTATATGTAATGTAATTTATTTATTTTATTGGTTCTTTAGGAAAGCAAAATAATTTTGAGGAACAATCTCTGTCTATTTAATTCTACTAACGTAAATTACTACTAAATATTAATACTCTAACTTGAACTATTAGTTAATTATTGCGTATATAGAACGGATATACATTTCTAGTGACCAAACGCTTGTTATGTGTACAAAAATCTTTAAGATCACAATTATTCCTTAATTCTCCATGTTTGTGTAAATTTACTCCTAATTTCGTATATCGCCTTTTTATGTCTTTTTTATGACGCTATTTTTCGGAGTCCTCTCTCTGAACAACAGCAGATAACAACGTAAAATGTGGGCAAAAAAACAAACATTTTTTATAGCGGACATTTATATTACTACTTTAATGTTAAATATGCCTAAGCTTATTTTATAATGTGTATACCTGACCATTATAATCACGCATAAACGATCTATTTTTTTAATAAATGAGAAAAATTCAATTTAAAACCAAACAATTATATGATATTTTAATTTTAAATAAAAATCTACCAACAAGAAAGCAACACACAAATCACATAATTCTTTTTTATTGATTTAATATAAAAAGTCTATTCAATATCAATTTAAATCTTACGGTTATTTTAAATATGCTAGAAAATCTATTTACTTCACAATATGTTTTAAAACCCAAGCCATTATGCATATACAAATGCGCATTTGTAATAACATATTTTCCGGTAACAAAACCGTCACGAACTGAACTCTCTAAATACGTGCTCCAATAGAATGGTAAGGCAAACCGCTGTTTTCAAAACCGTTTTACAAGCTTGCCTAACGGCTCAGAAATTCCTTGTCCAAATAAAGCCATCGCACATCGGGGATGATCTACGCGATCCCGCTAAGCTCACATTAGACGTCAAACCTAGCTTTAAGCTAGATTAAAGCAGTCTAAAACGAACCTCTACACCATAACATAAGACTCGAAATGAGACAACAGTGCCGAAAATACATGACTTCAGGTTTATGCTTAACAGTAATTTCCTTAAAGAAACACTGCTCCTCAAATTCTTGGCGACGTTTCATAGAATTATCACGCATTATGTGGAATTTAAGTTACTTTATAGTGTAGGTGGATTAAATATTAATATTTTTCTCACTAGTTAATAATTTGATAGCTATTTATGATATTTTTTAAGACTTTCAATTATTTAAATACTGAAATACATATTAATAAATGAAATTAAAACCGCTGTAAAAAGTTAAATAAAACTTTCCTATGTTCATTTATTTGTATGTGTGATAAATGTTTCCAGAATATACAACCTAAACGTGGCAATCCAAGGACTACAAACGCTACACAGTAGACAACGAAGATATCTTATTTTTACACCTTTCACGCAGTGGGGGGTAAGTATTATTTAATATCGGAGGAAAATTCAGTAATACCTCCTAAAGGCTGCTGCTCATAATAATCTTGCTTTATTTATTTGTATACTGCGAACAATTTCTAACAACTTAATTTACGTTGGATATTATAATTTTTAACAAAATACCATATTTGTTTACTTCCCAAGGTTTATACATAAAATATATTAAATTTACTCCTATATCTGCCGCTATTTATAAAGCACAGTTTTACAAAAGTATTTAAATTTAAGGTTTTCGCAACAGTAGCAGTGCCCATAGAATCGGAAGCTACTGTAAGTGTAGCGTGGTTTTTTGAAGCTAACTACTATACTGTCGATAATGCTACCTGGTTTGAACCACTACTGGGTGATGTTGAGGTCAGTTTTTATATATTTTATATACCTCAATATTAACAAACACATTAATTTTTTTAATGTTCGTTCAGAAGATGTGTTTTTTCTTATTTGTATCTCCAATGCTTTGGATAATCTGTGTACTTCTCTATTTTGACATTTATTATATAATACATGTATCTATTATATTGATAGTAATATTTACAGATAAATAAACGAGGGCAACGTAGAAGTATCAATACAAGGAATATTCTAACGAGAAAATATTTCTACACATTCATAGAAAACATGCTGCAAAAGTAAGTTTGACTTATTTATGAAAGCGCATAGAGTTATGCATAAGATTCTTACTGAAAGCATTTTCAGTGTCTCATTTATCAAGTATCAGAAACAATATGTTTATTGTATATATTCAATATATACTATTCTCTAGGTTTAATTTGATGCGAATGATACTTTTAAGAGGCTCGTAGCTTAATGGTTTTAAAAGTATACCATAAAGTGAGAGGTATCGGGTTCGAATCCAGGTTTGAATTATTATAATTTAATTTATAATTTAATCGGTCTCTTTAAGAGACTTACCAGGGCTTGACAGTGGCCGTGCGAGTGTTTTAATAATGATGCATCCGTGGAAGAGCCATTCTGAACCATATTCTGACGCACTAATTTGTCCGGCTCAACCGAAGTGCTACCACGGGCTCACAGAATACTCATCGTGAAGCGGTACTTGTACTGTGTTTCGCAGAGTGAGTGATGATATCGGATGCCTATAAAGAGGCGTAAAAAGCCAGCAACACCACCAATGTGGTGTCAACCAAAGTGATGTCTTACCATATAGGAGACCGACCTGCTCTGTTATCTGCTATAGAATAATAAAAAAAACAATTTATAATATTTAACAAAAACTTAAACATTACCTTTTTGCTAAGATAAACAATAGGCATTTTATGTCGCCTTCCATTGAATTCTGCGTCTTTTTGAAATAATACTATTAAAATATATTATGTATTCAATCAATATAAATCAAATTTAAGTAACACGATTGGTTACATTAACTAAATCCCAATTAAACCAAGAAAGCGACCAATTACGTTCCTAGTTTCGTCTCAAACCTCACATGAGTTTCACGCTAAGCCTCGTCATTTCGGTAGCAATAAGGAGTAATACAGTCAGCCCTGTAACAGAGCCGAATTTTGTCTACAACGCCCTATTAAATACAGCAAGAATTTTTAGAGACATTTTCTATTACACTACAAGTCAAAGATTTTGATGCAATATAAGAAAAAACTATAATATTTTTTGTGCTTAAATAATTTAAAATGCCCCAGATTTTTACATATATAATTTACAAAATATATCAAAATTAAAATAAAACAGGCTAATTTTATATTCAATTAAAATATACTTTAATGTCGCCTTAAGCATGAGACATTCAGATTAATGTTTTGTTTTGAGGCCCAAAGGCAGTGTCTTATTACGATACTGACTTCGTCTCTGCTCGATTACCTCGAATCTACAATAATTTTAGACGACCAATGAATAAACTAAATTATAGCTAATCATTGTTCAAACGTTTAATCTATATTCGATTCCCGTATTGAAATATGTTTATGACTGTTTTAATTGCATTACTGGTTTGGTATATGGTAATTTGATTTTATTAGTTACGGTGTTAGAATTTACAATACAAGAATTAAATATATAATATATGGAATCTGTAATTCATATTGTTTGCATAATAATAGTTTTATAATACTATTAGATCGAACTATTAAAAAACAATTAAACAGTTCAATAAGTTTTATTTTAGCTTTATATATAAATAATACGAACATTGCAACCTGATCTAATAGATTTAACTATTCTGACGTCGTTTAAGTCTAGTTTTGCTTGCAGTTACGGCCACCCGGGACAGGATTGCCTGCTCAGGGCCATTTGCGAGAATGCCAGCTCACATTTTCTGCACAACGGCATCCTGGGCGATTTGCTTCACCTTATACTTTCGTAAGTAACTCTGTCGATTTAAGTTTTGACGACGTGTATAGCTGCTACATGTTTGAAGTTCCGAAGTCATTTACGCTTCACAACAAAGTTTAAAACTTTTGAATTTAAATCTTAATGATGCATTTTGATTATTAATAAAAACTAATATCTTTTCTAAGGTACATGATCAGTCACTTTTTTTTACGGAATAGCGGACAACGGAGCAGGTGGGTCTCCTATATGGTAAGGAACACCGCCGACCATGAACAACCGCGCACACTCTGCGCATTGGTTGTGGTGCCAGCTTTTTACGCCGCTTAAGCACTTTTAAGGGCCTCCGGTATCCTCACTCACTCTGCGAAACACAGTACAAGTATCGTTTCACGCTGAGCATTCTGTAAGCCCGTGGTATCACTTCGGATGAGCTGGCCCAATTAGTGCGTCAGCATATAATTCAACATGGCTCTCGCACGGGTTATGTGTATTTCAAACAAAGCCTTTCCACTGTTTGAAGTAAGAATATATAAGAAACGAGATTTTTTACTGAAGCTCATAAATATTTGTTTTTTTAGCCCATCGACTTCGATGTCTGAGGACGCCATAGAGGACTATTATTATGAAGCTGAGTACTGGGGCTTTGAAGACAAATGTTCTTATTATGAACATTTTTGTATCATTAATCCATTAGATTATATTTCTCTCATATTAGAGAATTAACATAATAAGTTACTAAACTAATCGGTAATTACATACGTTTTTTAAACGATTCAAATTTGTGACATATATTTTCAAAGTATGCTTTGAGTGTTAACATATAATTCGATAGTTTGTTTGTCAAAGTGAAAATATAAAATTTAAGAATATATTTGGGGACTTATCTAACTATAAACTTTATATTCGGCACTGGAACATTTTTCTGCTTAGTATTAATATTTTTCGAAGCATAAATGTTACTATTTTAGAATTATTTATTTCCTTATAACTTAAAATTTATTTAGTTTGTACGCATTGTAAATTTTTAAATTAAATTAAACAGAAAACATGTATTTTTAACAGAGCTGGTATGAAAAATTGAATGCAGTTGAAAGTTTCTAGATGAAAAGGAATGTTTTACTGAAGGTTCACAGGCTCATGCTCTGCGGATTGATATATCCATTTCGCGTTGATCAACGTGGGACCTAGGATTCGATACAATCCGTTGCAATCAAAATTTCGCTCCTCGCATAGCCAGGTGCGGTAAATATTTGCAGACAGTAAATTGCTCGCGGTACAGCTACTGATTAATACCTTTAAAATATATATTGGTTTGAATTGTAAAGTTTTGTTAGATTACACAATACTTTTATTATAAAACTGTATATCTTTAACTTTACAAAACAACCGCTTATGTATTTATTATTTGTTTGTTAAAATTTAAATAATTAAATGCGAATTCAAAGATCAATATAATAATGATAATATACCTTAAACTTCTTGAGATTTTCAAGAAAAAGTACTCTTTAAGGTCAGAAATCAATATAAATTATTGTTTTTTTATGTAATAGTGGACAACTGAGCAGGTGGGTCTCCTATATGGTAATTGGTTGTGTTACCGGTTTTTTATGCCGTTTAATCATCATTTGTTAAGAGCCTCTGATATCCTCACTCACTCAGCGAAACACAATAGAGGTACCGTTTCAAGTACTACTAATTCACGCTGAGTATTCTGTGAGCCCGTGGTATTAATACGGACGAGCCGGCCCAATTATTGTTAGCATATGCTTCAGCATGGCTCCTCCATGGATTTTCCTTTGGTGGATTGTTAGTAGAACACAAACCATAAATTTAACTGGAAAGTTAAAATCATCTGAAAGAGAACAAAAACCTTACAAGATAATACAGTTCATTAATGATTATAAATGTCAAATATATATGACAATAATTTTCATCCGTTTGAGAGCCATGCTGAAGCATATGCTGACGCACTAATTGGGCCGCCTCCTCCGAAATGATACCACGGGCTCACAGAATACTCAACCTGAAACGGTACTTGTACTATGTTTCGCAGAGTGAGTGAGGATATCGGAAGACCTTAAGAGTGCCGCTTAAGCAGCGTAAAAATCCGGCAACACAACCAATGCGCGGACTGTGGCGCAGTTGTCCGTTGCTGCTCCGTTGTCCACTATACTATAAAAAAATATTACATGAGTTTTGTTTTCAAAACTCCACGAATTCATGCTTATAATATAAATTTATTGAATGATGGTTAGCGATAGTTTATTCTAAATAATTGGAACCTCCAAACGGCCTCAATTAACGAACCAACATTATTTGTGTACACTCCCGTTCAAGTTTAATATTTACTTATGTTTTATAGAGCAGATTTGTGAAAAAATACTGAAACGCTAAATGCTATGTGATATATATTTCGTCACATAATATTTCGATAAAATGCATTAAGTAGAAAGTAGAAGGTAGCATTTAAAATAAAAAGACTTTTCCAACTACTGTAGATAGAGTGCAATTTGCCCATTTAACTATGAGGTGATATGACAGTTGCCTCAATTCTGGAACAATTAGCATTCAAACTAGTGCAGCTTGCGGTCAACTCATTGTCACGTAACGGAAACAGAACTAACATACTCGTAGGTTCTATATAAGACTAATGTTGATGCGACGAAGTAATTTGTTAAGACATTTTATTTTACAAGAAGCCTCTTACATATTTTATCGTGAAAATAGAATAAACTCGTCTTTTTCTACCTTGATTGTTCTATTCCTAGAGATATGTAAAATATCAATTTATTCAGAATTTCAGAATATCATTTTTTTCATTAAATATTTGTAAAATGTCTTCTTTGTTGTAAATTAACTTCAATAGAAAAATTACTTCGATTTAAATTTTTCAGTATGTTTTTATCGCATAATTTATTTACAAGAACATTTAATTTTGGAGAGCTGAAAAATACGACACAAATAAACCGTTATAAATTTATTCGAAAGTTGCACTGTTATTCCGTGTAGTCGTGTAATTTTGCCCAGTTAACAGTAGTGCTATCACAGTGTCTTTTGGTTTGCTCAAAAAAGTCAAGCCTCTACGTTCCTGGAAACCTACAGCATGTATCAGGCCATTATTTTACTTCTGTAAGTAAATTGTTTTTTACTGAGAGTTTATACCCGTTTTTAAATAAAAATACATTTTCGGAAAATCAAGATACCACCTGCAGCGATGGAGTATTTGTTGTTTTTGAAATTTATTGACTCCGCAATATTTTGAAAGATTATGCTTTCTGTTCACTACTAGACATTTAATTTTATTTATATAGATTGAAATATAAAAATATATATGTAATATTTATCTACAGGAACGTATATATCATTTTTTTGCACTAAGAAAACTATTTGTTACAATAATTTAAATTAAGAACGACTTCAGGTCGCTCTGTATTTTACGCATTGAAACTTTACTTCTTTAGCCTATGTACCTATATGCAATTTAGTCAATCGACTATAATATATAGGTATTATAATATTCTGGTTCCATCGTACTATTGTTAAGTTTATAATTTTTATTTTTATTCTAACTAAATTTTAAGTATGCCATGCCTATTAAAAATGTGGTTTTTGTATTACGTTAATTATGTTTATAAAGTTACAACAGGTAAAATTAAATTTAATAATTTATTCAGTGGAAACTTGATAGTGTACAAGTTAAGTCGGAAAATTTATATTTATAAGTTATGTGAGGTTTTGAATTTTCATATTTTGTGTTCCTTAATTATTCATATTAAATTTTCCGTACAAATTTTATAGTTTTTTGTAGAGTAATTGTATGTACTAACAATAATAAGAACAGTGCAGACTTTCATTTTGAAGTGTGCAAATCTCTTTCAAATATTATTTCGTTGCCCAAAATTATAAGGTTGCAATTATATTTTCATATTTTTTATTTGACTATTAAATCTGATTATAATACGAATTATAGAACACATTTTGACATTGGAGGAAAAGACCCAATATTGTAATAGATTGACTTAGTTTTATAATTGTATATTTTCAGAGTATTACTTTATGCTGTTAACAGTCATGATGTACAAAAACGAGCACTTATTTTTCCGCCCACTTCTTTATACGGAGTAAGTAACTTATAAAATATATAATGTTATTATTCATCATTTCAGCCGTAGAACGTCCACTGCTGGACATAGACCTCTGCTTCAGACCTCCATTCATACCTTGGAAGCCTGTTATTTATAGGGTTTTTTTATGATGGGGGTATTTGCTAATATCGCCACGCTTGCCAGGCGGGTTAGCGATCGCAGTTAGGTTTTATATACGCGGAGGAGATAATTCTTATATTATTATTATATTTTCATAACATGAAAGTTATATTATATCAGATAGTTTACTTGTAAATTTGCAACTCCAGCCTTTACTATTGTATCATGATATATTCAATGCACAGTTTTGATAAAAACAGTAGAAGAAGGCGTCTTCTCAATATACCGTGGGGAGCAATTTAACTTTACTAATTTCCTTTATGTAAATTTTCAGACGTTCGTGGCAATAGCTGTGCCCCTTGATATCCCTGATAAAAACGTCTTCGTATCATACAACTTTGAATCGAATTACAATGTTGTTACCAATATTACAGAAATTGATGAAGTCCTCTTTCCAAATCTACCGGTAAGACTTTTTTTATTTACTCTAAAAATATATTGTATAATGTAACAATATGAACCATATGTACAACTGGTCTGGGAACCATCCACTTATATTTTGAAATTATTTAAATTGTGCTGTAAAACATAATAGATAAGATTTAAAAGAATAAATCATGTTTTTGTTTCACTCTATAGGGCTGGGGGTGTCCATGGGCGGAGCACCGATTGCCCTAGGTGAGGCTTCTGCTCGTTTGCTACCGATTCTTTAAAAAAAATAGTATGTTCGATTAATATTACATTTGTTAATAAGATTTTTTGTTATATTTTATTTAATATGTAGAATGACATTTTTATTCGTTTTACATTCATTCTTTGTTAAACATTCAATAGAAATAATTGATTTTTTTTTTTCAAAAATGATGTTAAATTTTTCAGATTATTTCTCGACATAGTAGGAGTATAACAAGGGAATTGGCGTACATAGTATTAGAAACAAAATTCAAAGAGTAAGTAATATAAAATTGATCGAAAAAGAAATACTGGAATCGTTGAATTGTTGTAATAGTGGATTGTTGGAATAGTTATTAAATTATAGCTTTCTGCACCTTATTGAAAGTTACTCATTTCTTTTAAAGTATTTCCATATGTATAATTATATTTTTATTCATTTTAAAGAAAAAAAATTATTCATCTTGAGAGCCTCGTAGCTTAATGGTTTTAAAAGTGTACCAAGAAGCGAGAAGTATCGGGATCGAATCCCGTTCCGGACAATCATAATTTATTTTTAATTTATTCGATCTTTGGAAGGGCTTGACAATGGCCTGGCGTTTGTCTTAATACTGTCGCACCTGTGCACAGCCTTGTTGAAGCAAATGCTGACGCACTAATTGGGCCGGCTCGTCCGAAGTGATACCACGGGCTCACAGAATACTCAGTGTTAAACGGTACTTGTACTGTGTTTCGTAGAGTGAGTTATATTAGAGGCACCTAAGTGGCGTAAAAAGCCGACAAGACAACCAATGTGCGGACTGTGCCGCGGTTGTTCATGGGCGGCAGTGTTCTCTTTCCATATAGGAAACCCACCTGCTCCGTTGTCCACTATAGGATAAAAAAACAAACAATAAACATAGCAGCGCTTTCATCTGAAAAATGTAGTTTATCTTTAAGGTACTATTATATATATATATTATACAAAAGCACTTAATTAAGGAAACGATTTCAGAAATGGCATGAACGGAAGACAATGTTTGTTGCGTAACATCTGTGAGGCGGCGGAGACTCCGCTACATCATAACGGTCTACTAGGACATCTCATGCATATAATATTCACGTAAGTTTGTACTTATCTACAAAAGATAATAGGGGTAGAGGAAGTCAACAACAATAAATATGACTAATAGGGTATGATAAGAGCATGGATACTTTACCAGAACGAAGAGCAGCTGTCATAAGACATATCATCCAAATGTCTAGCTCTCTCGTAAAATAAGGGACAATAAACATATATATTTTATGCTACGCACGACCACTTTGTGAAACCAGCGGCGTGCAGAAATATTTCAAATAAATACGACTCGGGGACTTTATAAAAAGAGCGTATCTATTCATTATACTCCGACAAAGCACTCGCAGTCCTTCTGGGGCTAAGGATGCCCATGTGCCACGGACTCTTTATTTTAGGGAAGCCTATTTATTTGCCTCTTGATTTTTATAAAAAAAGCCAGGAAAATCTAATGCATTTTATGTAACACTGCATACATTTGCATTTAGTGATGAATGTTGAATTTTAGTTCTTTGGACCAATATTTCAGGCCGTCAGCATCAAAAGAGGAAGGAATAGATGACGTGTATTACCAAGCGGAAGCTGATGGCGAGAGTGGTGATTGTGACAAATACTATGACGACTGCCCTTTCAGTCTCTTTGATTTGATCACTAGACTTGTTGTAACTAAACACTAAATATAATATTACTTAAAATCAGGTTATTTTAATCTTATGACCAAAGTTGCGCGGTTGTTCATGAGCGGCGATGTTCTCTTACCATATTGGAGACCCACCTGCTCCGTTGTCCGCTATACTATAAAAAAAGGAAATTTGGTTTGTAGCCATAAAGATGGTATTACAGAATAGGATAAGAATAAAAAAGTCCTAAACAAATTATATTATAATACATTTATTAAGTACTCTTATTAAATACAAGTCTTATTAGACTTATTAAATATAAGTCACAGCCAACTTAAAATTATTTTATTACCTTGTAAACGTATGCATTGCTAATAATATCAAAGTGTTTTATAATATTAATGAAGTAAAACTAGAATAACTATATATTATCGACATTATTTATATAAAATCTATAAAGTTAGCTTGATAAAAGACTTATCGTGTATTTATACAGTTAAATTTGTGAGATAGTTGACAAACAATAAAGTTCTTATTTTTTTTTAATGTAAATATAGTTTTCGTAAAAACGTTTTCGTAACATTTCAAAAAGTTAAATCAATGAAATAATTTATTTACTTGTGTCTTACATATAAAGATTATCCCGAAGTACTAAGATATTCCAAAATGTAAAATATACCAATATTCTTGGTATTCAATATTCTAAGTTAATTAACACATTTTAAACAAATTATTTTTGAATCACTCAAACCTTTCCCTTGCATCTCTAAAATCAACTTATTTCATTTATTGATGGTTTATTAAGTTTTGGTACATTCAATTTATACAATACCAATAGTCTCAATATCCTTAGGATAGTAGAAATTGTTCTTTCTCATCGGTATAGATGACAGCTCTTGATCTACTGGTACACGGGTATCGTATAGTGAAGGTGATTGGAAAATTATTCCAAACGTACCGACGAAGCAGGCAATTGTGAACAGCCAGAGGAAGAACCTATCCAGAACCATAGACATGAATTTCCAGTCTTCAACAACCTGTGAGTAAAATAGAACATTTTTTGAATAAGTTCTTTCATTATCTGATAATTGTAAAATCAAGGATATTACCATAAACAAAGTTTACTACAGTTTGAGCACATATGTGTTAATAGTTGAAAAAAACTAGTAAATTATACATATTCACGCTAGATTATACAATTTTATTGTAAATATTCATTATGAAACCAAGAAATTTAAGAGATTTTTCCCCTTTTTCTCGTCGTGATAGAATTTTATGCTTTAGTAATGAAAGAAGCGTATTATTGCGTAATTTCCTGGTTTAGATTAAGGCTAGTGATAATATAATGCTAATGAAAACTAAAGGATTTTCTTGGTATAGTCAAAGAACATACTTTGCCTATCTTTGTTGTCTTTCCTTATGAGAAAATATTATCCAGCTTTTTAGTTTTTTGTAAATTGCAAGTGATCATTCAACAATGCGTGAGTTTTTCACGTATAGTTACGTCTTTAGGTCAAGAAACTTTCTGTTCATTGATCACAAAACTTGATAATATAAAACTGAAATCGGATCTGTACAGTTTTGGTAACAAAACGTTAAGAAAGTTTTACAATTTTTCAAAGTTCTATTTACAACAAAAGACAAAGAAGTCCAACTTAACTCATTTCTTAGTGCTAGAAAGTACTGGACAATAATTACAGTATCTCTACCCATTGACACCTTTTACTTGTAAAAATCATGCATTTTTAAATCTAAAAAAACTTTTACAATTAAAAATTTCTTATTTAATCCATCTTACTCACAAATTTTATTTGATTTAGTTTGATTTAGTCCTAACCGTTATTTTTACTCAATATACACGCTACAGAACAAATCTTCAATTTCAATTTCAGATATTAATCATCACCACGGAGTCAAATAAAGAGGATAATAAATTATAGGAGGAATAGGATAAGATAAAATATTAAAATATTATTTCTGTCGCAATTAACCTTTGTCCTTTCTGTAAAAAGATGTTTAAAATTGTTAGCCTCCTACTCAGATGCTAAAAAATTAATAGAATTGTTAGAATTATATACTCCTACGAATAATAAACTAATCATAAAAGCTAAACTATTTTTAATAAACATTTATGGTTATAAATTCAATATATTTGTTAACTGTAAGTATACAGTTAAAAAAAAGCTTTAAAAATAGCTATTAAGCAAAAGTTCGATAAAAGGGCGTTCTCTAATCTCGGAAGCGGCTCACCTTGGGTCAGAAGCAGAGTTAGTAAGAGAGCTATTTTTTTAAATTGAAATTCAATAAAAAACAGTGCTTGACATTTTTATTACTTAACCAAGGTAGCATTCGAACCTCAAAAAATGTAGTGATAAATAAAATAATTGTAAAATTCCCATCAAACATGTGATATAATATTTGTGTGAATGAATGACTTTTTAATAAAAATATTTCACAAGGTACTAGACATGGTGTCTCGTAAAAACAACCAATAACAATGTGAAATCAAATTTCTTCGCCGGTCTGTAAATTCCATAAAAGTATTGCAGTTCATAACGAGCTTTCAAAGTGAACTTCGGTTCAGACTCGCTCGTAACCGCACTTTTTGCATTCTACAAAAACTAATAAAGTTCCGAAACAAGGCATTATTATATTACCTTTAGATTCGTTTATTTTTTATCTTTTATTACAATTATACTGCTGCATAATTTAATCCAATGGGAAGATCCGTGGGAGAGCCATGATGAAGCATATGCGGATGCACTAATTGGACCGGCTCGCACGAAGCGATACCAAGGGGTCACAGAATACTCAACATGAATGATTAAGTGGCGTAAAAAGCCGGCAACACAACCAATGCGCGGACTGTGGAGCGGTTGTTCATGAGTAGCGCAGTTCCCTTACCATATAGGAGACCCAACTGCTCCACTGTCCGCTATACTATTTAAAATCATATCATTAACGATTGTATCCAATGAATATTATTTTTCAAAGGTTGATATCACTCAATAACTTTGCGGACAATTCATCAGTTTTACTAAATGTAAAGATGAATTAAAAACTAGTTCTGACTGTTGAATAGTTTTATTAAAATAAACAAAACGAAAGTTTATTTTATCCTTTATATAAATATCAAAAATTGTATCCCTACTTTATATGAGTGGCATTGATACCAAAAACAGTTAAAAATACTTCGTTACCGGACCGTTTTGAAATCCGTTTATAAAATTACTTTTGAAACTTTATATTATTATATATTATTAATTAACTTTTATTTTGAACTCTAGGAATCGTCAAATTTAGGCTATATTTCAAGCGAGTATTAATTATTAAGAGCTACTGACCACAGTATAAATTAATGGCACTAGTATTCCGTGTGGAATACTCAGTAGGTCAAAGTTGTAGTCAACGAGGCGTAGCTCTGTGTTAGCCAAAATCACTGAGTGCTCGCTCTCAAGGGAATTGAGCACACTCTCCAAACACTGCTCAAATATATTTGAAGCGTTTTATTAATATTCGTTTTATGTTAGGCCAGTTTTTCATGAGTAAAAGATTAACAGGAATTCTTGTAATTGCATTTTTAAGAAACAATTTCGCCTAACGCCTAACGCGGTCTCACATAATACGCATAGCACTGACAGAGTTACTTTCAGGCACAAGACCGGCATAATTGAATCACAAAGCCGATTTACGTCGTGTCCACTCACGAGTTCCTATGAGACTATATCTAAAACGTTAAAGAAAATTATCGTTGAATATATAAGATGATAATATAAGTTCGCTCAAGATCGTAATAGGTAGGTATTTGGGGGAGGCCTATGTTCAGCAGTGGACTTGATGGGCTGATGATGATGATATAAGATGAATATTACTTTTAATAAACCTTTATCGTATAGTATATTCAATTTCTTATCAATATATTTATAGTAGTTTAAATTTGGTAAAACCGTATTTTAATTTAATATTTTTGAGATTCTTGATCAGGGTAGTTTATATTTGGGTGCCTTAACAGAATTATATCAAGTACTCGAATAATCATACTAAATTTTGATACTTTATACTTCAAAAATAATTGAATACAAATGAATAATTCTTCTATTTATCACACCTAAAAACCTTTAACGCGATTTTTGGGAATCTAAATCTAAACATCCGTTCTGGACCCTTCAATTTTTATCAGCAACTAAATACAAAAGTACTAAAATATATAATGTGAAGCATGAATGGCATGAAAAGCGTTGTTCAAACTAGCAATTATCATATTTATATGACAAATTCGGTGAGTGTTTGCACTAGATATGGCCTAACCAATGCATATTAAATTACATTGAAAGTAAATAGGTTGATACCATACATAACAATTAATCCTTAAATTATCTAGAACGTAATGTAAATTGTATGTTTGCATTTAATTTTAACGTGGTTAATAGCTTCGTGGTTCAGTTATTATTGAAGGTTTCATACTCTGAAAATATTTTATATTCCAATTATATACCAAATAGATAAGGCTTTTAACGTATTTTGAACTAATTGCATGGACATGGAATAACGTAGTAGTATTTTAGTAAAGGTATTATAGGTTAATTGATTATCATCAAATATACTAAAAAATATCTAATGTGAATAACATAAATATAAATTATAAAACTTTTTTATTTTTATTTCAAATGTTTATATCTTATCATCATCATCAATTCATCATTTCAGCCGTAAGACGTCCACTGCTGGACATAGGCCTCCCTTGGACCTCCACGTATACCTGTATATTGATTGTATGATATTTTTATCAAATTGTTTATAAATTCTTTCAGTGTATTATATTATAAACGCGGTACAAGTCAAATAAACATAAGGCAAGTAACGATTTAAGATTAAATACAGTTTACATTCACATATGTATAAGTACAAGAATTGAAAATTTATCGCGCAATGTGCTAAAATATTCAAGTAAGCAGCGCATGTGAAATAAATGGCTTCCCAAAAGGCATTTCAAGAGTGCAACTGATGCACTTTGGAAGAATACTTTATATCTACCTCCGTTTATGAGGCGATTAAATTTTAAAATTATATTTTATCATGTCAATTAAAATATTCAATCAGTATGCGTAGAAAAATGTGCGTCGTCTGCAGCGTAATCCTTTCTTTCCATCTACTATTTAGGTTCGGAGGAAAGCCTAGTCTTTGCGTAAATAAAGGTTTTACGGTTTCATAAGTTTCTATACAGTCCTCAAAAGAAATGCACCCCTCATAAGCAATATGCGGTTTCTCTGAAAATGCCTGAAGTGAATGAAATTCAATATCCGCTCTTACCACAGATCTCATAATGGACCCTGTGCCTTGGAGACACTTTGGAGTTTTACGATCTTAATATTGGCACTTTGATGGTTTGCCATTGACATAAATATACTTAGGTGTCAGTTTTCTATCTGATCTAACATTTTATTTCGAATTATATCTGAAACTATTAAAAAACATTGTCAAAATATTTACTTCAAAGAACATTATATTTCTAATGAGAATTAAGTCAATATATATACAATGATTTAATATATATGTAGTCATAAAACAAATAAACTATTCACAATCAGATAACAACACATACAAGTCTAACATTTTCTAGAAACTTCGCCATTCCTTTACCATTCCTAAGCCCTAAAATCTATTCGATCGCCAGCAATCACGGCAAAATGTATTTTATGAAGTTCCAATAGAGTTTATATTTGAGTTAGTATTCTAAGCAGTTTGTTAGGTTTGTGGCTATAATATGAGGGAAATCCGGCTCAAATGCTGTTAGTGGCTACGAATGGGAATCCGTGTTTACCCCGATACCCAGCTCATGGGAACGGTGTTTGAAAAAGCAATCAACTGAAATGAACGTAGACATTCTGATATGATTATGTAGATTTAATAGAATATTTAATAGTTACACTTAGAAATTTCAACTGAATCAAACAAATTCTTCAGAATAAAATAAAAATCTAAGTTTTATCTTGGAGAGTATTTATTATAATGTAAGCAAATGTCTATATCAGTGTAAAGCCGGGATGACTCATTGCCAGATAAAACTTTTATTTTTTATTTTTA
The DNA here is from genome assembly GCA_018230265.1 of Delias oraia. NCBI lineage: Eukaryota > Metazoa > Arthropoda > Insecta > Lepidoptera > Pieridae > Delias > Delias oraia. Next base: position 22,278 of record DWCF01000165.1, on the reverse strand, counting down.
TGAATAAAATACATACATTCATATTTATTCAGGGTATCTCTTTTTAGCACAACGCAACATTTTATTTTTGATCCACTCGCTTAGTTAATTGGAAATGAACTATTATAATAACGTAAATAGCGCACCCTTACAATTTTTACAGAAGCCAAAGTATGACTAGATTTCCTATATTTATACGAAGTACTTATATATTCACTCTAAGAGCTCGAATAAATACCGCTCATTCAGATTTGGTTTCCGCTACTAATTCACTGATGGTTTTAAAATTTATTCGCCCTCGGGGTCCTATTTATATAGCCGTTTCAAAAATGAACTGCGGTTATCTGCGAGACGTAAGAACGTGTTCAGAATAAAAATTCAGTTCGCACATCGACTCTTGTTCTTGTGAAAAATTCGATCCGCCCCAGTTCAAAAGTGCTTTCGAATTAGGTTGGGCAAAGCTCACTATTTCCGTCGTTAATAGTTATTTGAATTGGATTTTGCCTCTTTCGCCGAAAAGCGGTTCCTAAGAAATTATTTGCTTCGACAAGTGGGATAACACGTTTGAATATTCTTAATTCAATATTTTCATTCCATAAGTGTTTCAGTTTTCGATTTTAAAATTAAAAACTTGTCTACATTGCTGCGAGAAATAAACTCTGTTGAACCATGTAGAAACTATAAAATAAGAAAGAAAAATTATTTTCAGAAACTCTTATGAAAGGCTATTATATCCTTTAAAACTTTGAGAAATACTGAGCCTACATGCTTTTGTTGGAGTCTTTGAGGCGGTCTTGCGGCAACTTCATAAATACATAAATAACAAAGTCATTCTTCGTCTAATATAAGTTGAAGTTTTCAATTCTTTGCCAAGGGCGCTATTGTCGGTGCGACTCAAGTTTTTATAAGTTTGTGGCTGTTTAAGCGTTCTTAGATACATTATTACATACTAGAAGAAAGTTCATTGAATACTTAACGTCCTAATTCATAATCGTTTTCAAATAGCTTCGTACTATTGTAATTTTATTTATATAAATGTTTATTGTATAAAACCTAAAGAAAATTATAAATACGATTGCTGGTTTCATTAAATTTGTTAACGTTATTGCAAAAACTAATATTGAACCAAAATGTATTTTGAAAATCATTTAGCACATTTTTTACTGTAGCGAGTAATGAAGCAGGGGGGACACCTTTATGGTAAGAGATCACTGCCATTCATAAACAAACTGCGCCACAATTTGCCCTAAGTTGTGTTGCCGGCTTTTTACGCCGCTTAAGTGGTAAGTAATTTTAATATTTATAGTAATAGTTATGATTATATTATGCCGTACTTTATAAGTTTAAATAGAGATATTACTATTTTGAAATTAGTAAATATTTTCACAAAACTCTAAGGAGAGATCTAATTGTATAGGTTCCAGATTTCAAATATAGCCAAATGTTATATAAAATGATTTTAAAATTGATATTTAATGGTTTTAGAAGTTTGCCATGAAGCGAGAGGATAATTTATAATTTATTCGGTCTCTGTAAAGGCTTGACAGTGGCTTGAGTGGCCTAATACTGTAGCATATACTGACGCAGTAATTGGACCGGCTCGTCCGAAGTGATACCACGGGGTCACAAAATACTCAGTGTGAAACGGTACTTTTACTGTTTTTAGCAGAGTGAAGAGGATATTGGAGACCCTTAAGTGACGGCAACACAACCAATGTGGACTGTGGCGCTGTTATTCATGGGCGGCGATTTTATCTTACCATATAGGAGACCCACCTGCTCCGTTGTCCGCTATAGAATAAAAAAATATTTTGTTAAATTATATTTAATACATACAAATTAATATTTCAAATTTATTCTAAACTGCGCTTCAATCTCACTCTGAAATATTATCTATATCATATTAATTTCTGATTATTGTGCGTTCCCTAAAAGATTATCGTTTTTATCTTAATTTCGTATCAAAGAAAACACAAACCTGAACATACTCATATGAAGTTGCTTATAAGCAATTTCGTACTGTTTGAATGTTGCTTGTTTCAGTGCATAGCTATAATCAACTCAATATTAATGTGGAACTCGCAGACTATTTCTCATCGTCATCAATAAAACGAAGAAAGTAGCATATCATTTATCTCTGAAACTAAGATTACACTAAATAATTTATCGCCCTGGTATTACTTATTTTGAAATCTAATTTGATTATATATACTTTGGGTAATGATTCGTTAACGTGGTAATATTGATCATGCCTCACAGGAGGAGAAATAAGCGGACTGGACCTTGGAAATAATTCTCTCGGGGGTCGTTCAGATGTAAGCTTGGGACACTATCGACGACCGCAATTTAAATGTGCTGATTTGGTCTCGTTACAGAATAATGAGTTTTACTAATGTCTTCTTTGTTAAAATGGTCGAGTAATTTTTTTTTAATTAAAAATCTGTTTTTGTTTAATGTAAAACTATGTAAGATTATCCACAGAACCTCTCAATATTATGAGTATGAACAATATTAGAATTTACAATTTCTTTCAGTTTTACTTACGTAATATGCAACATATCAATAATTTAGTAAAATACCAACAAAGCAATTCAAATTTTTAAATTGTATGTTTTATTTGCCTCTGATCAATATTCTGTAATGCAGGTAACCAACTAGTTGATAAATGATCAAATATAATATATACTTGATAAACGAAATGATACGGCGTTAATTGAAAAAGTCACTAAGGCATGAAAGCCGTTCAAGGAAAATTTACATCTTAGAATTACATCAAAATAATCTTTAACAAAAAAATGTTGATGTTAAGCATCTATTTCGCGAATGCAATACTCCAAGCCAAAACTTGAAGAAAATAATAAAGCCCGTATCCATTAAGCTATCAAAACATATTCCCAAAGCAGAAACTAAGCCAACAATGTAAATCTAAAACAGTGCGTTTTAGAAATGTTGTGTCTATAATTCTAGTAAGATTCTGACATGACTCTACATATAATGTCAACATCCTCAATCTAACTCGTAAATAAATAATTTGTATGCATAACCACGGTCCATGGTTTTGCTGATAAAACACATCCTTGCTAGACAACAAGTAAAGAGAGTTCAGTGTTTGTGTAATCTTTAAGTTTCACTAAGCTTCTAGAGTTCTTTGATTTCCTTAAAAGCTAAGGGCAAAGTTGACTTTTAAAGGACTGAGTTAAAAAACTTAAAGGGGTATTTACGTTTAAACTAATTTGCAAGTTAAAGTAGCGCTCAGGACTTGTAACTTTGATTGAAGTAGACAACTGCTCACTTTGCTGTAAGGAAATAATTTATTTTTATATTACAAATTAATATACAGAAAATAAAATTTACCTCAAAATATTCTATCCTGTTTTGTTTTCAAAAATTATATTTTTTTAAACCGTTTCAGCAGTTCAATTAAATTGTAACTTTCACACAGGCATTTTTATTATGGCCTTTAAAACAGCACTTCAATCGTGAATGACTTTGATAATGATGTCATTTCGGAATGTAAATATTCACTCATATTGCCATGCTATATCAATTTAAATAAAATTAAATCTGAATATCATTAATAATAATTTGGGAGCAGTAATAAATAGATGTTTAAATAATTCAGGCTTTTCAATTGCATTTAATTAAATATGAATAATGTTTTTCGATACATTATAATATGATTTATCTATAAATTTGCAACACGGAATTGATATTTTTGTTTCAAATCTTTAACTACTATACTATAAATTAACTACTATAGTGTCTGATGTCATGCATCATAAATTATTTATTACACGTTTTCGCACGGAAGTAAAATCATAACCATACCCATTCATCCGTAAGACGTGCCGATGTGAAGGTTCAATATAATATATAAAATCAAAAACTCTAGTTAATAAAGCTTTGTCTACATCCCGTGACTGGTTTAGAAACGAGTGTTAGGTGTGTTTCGACTAATAGCCTTATTTAATTTAAGCTATAACACTGGCAACATCAGCAGAGCGATCGTTGACAGCTAAATACAAACGTCATAGACACAGTTGTTTTTCGCTTTCAACGTTGGAGACTTGACAACACTTGTTACTCGCTAATCGCTAAGCGCACGTTGTAATTTTTCAAAATATTTTCGTGGGAGAACCATGCTGAAGCATATGCGGACGCACTAAGTGGGCCGGCTCGTCCGAACTGATACCACGGGAAACTCAACGTGAAACGATACTTGTACTGTATTTCGATGAGTGAGTGACGATATCTGAGGTCCTTAAAAATGCCGTTTAGGTGGCGTAAAAAGCCGGCAACACAGGTTGTGACCGCAGTCCGTGCATTAAATCAATGCGCATTAAACAACCGGCGGCGGTGTTCTGTTACCATATAGGACACCTACCTGCTCCGTGGAATCAAATCGATATTTTTTAATATCTAAGATCTAAGGGCCTTCAGATGCTAAATATACTGTTTAAAAAATGTTCCATAAAATCCAAAATACGTTGACTCATAATTTAAACCAGAGATCACAATTTTACCATTAATTAAAATAATTAAGATTTAATACATTTTCAAATAACGTTTTCGTTAGTTATGGTACTAAACAACAGACTATTATAATTTTATTAATAAGTCTTATCATAGTAGTAGCCAATCTTATAATGTCGAGAACTCGAAGTGATATAAAACGCCAAGCAAATATAAAATATACAACTGACACAACTTACGTAATAATACATTCTTCGCTGACATAATATGTGACAAGTCACAACGTTTATCCAACATCTATAAATTACATGTTAATCTCAATCAGCCATTAAGTGCGTCAAACGGCTTACAGCAAGCATTACTTGCTAATATGAACAATGATATAATTGACACGATCTATTTCTATCCCTTAATGCTTCTTGAATATTAAACAGTGTATTCGTATAATTATGACACGGAATGTTTTAATTAATATCGTCTAGTGTTGAGCTGTACGATAATATCAATACACAAGACATATACTACATGTTAATCAAATTACACGTGGTAGTAAGTTGCGATGATTTATTTTATATTTTATTTCATTCCTTAAGCGGAACTTCTGCCTTTGTACTTGAGTTCAACATTTATATTCTCTCAAAAAATACAGATGTGCAAAATATAATACCTATGGGAGAGCCACGCTGAAGCAAATGCTGACGCACTAATTGGGCCCGCTCGTCCGAAGTGATACCACGGGATCACATAATACTCAACGTGAAATGGTGAATGTACTTTACACTGTACTTCTACTGTGTTTCGCTAGGTGAGTGAGGATATCGAAGGCTCTTAAAAATGCCGCTTAAGTGGCGTAAAAAGCCAAAAACACAAATTATGCGCTATGGCTATGGCGCGGTTGTTCATGGGCGGTGATTTTCTCTTACCATATAGGACACACACTTGCTCCGTTGTCCGCTATACTATAAAAAATTAAAATAATTAAAAAACATTTGTATTAATATAACATAACCAACAATCTCGGGGTAATGAAAACTATCTGCAATCAGATCACCTAAAACTCAATTTTAGGGTAAAACCGTCGCAAAAATGACTGAAATCCATGACTTTGTAAGTTTTATTATATAGAATAAATTATTTGATAACGATTCCTTATAAAGCATTAATTGGTTTTAAAAATAGAAAATTTCACTACAATTTTCGCCTAACGTAGTTCAATTGAATTTAATTTTAACCGTTGGACTGTTGAGCTTGTCTCGAAAATCGTTTACGGCTGGCGAATGTCATGTTGTGCCATAAGTTGCAAGTCTAGCTATGCGTACACAAAGATATTAAATACTGTGTACTAAATGATACTTGCTAATATTTCCAGACAATGTTTACAAAGATACGAAAGAGACTTGAAAGAAAAGAATGGAAATCTATAATATCTATAACGCATAACAGTATGATATTTCTAGAATATGATGCTCTTAAAATAGTAGTAACATTATAATAATTGTGAATACTCTTTGCAATATTAATAAAATAATTTAAAATATTTTCTGCATTTTTCGTATAAGTAAAAATAAAATCTCCAAAAATGATGTAGGCATTCGAACGAATACCTAGTTCCTGTAGTTTCGTAATATATAAACTATATACTTCAATTATTAATGCATGTGGAAAGACCCGTTGTAAAGTATGGCGTGAGATGCTCGTCAAATATGTTAACAAGTTCGGAACTTTGAAATTCAGGTAACGGCGTAGAAGCGTTAGAATGTAATTATTACTGAATGAATAATATAAAATTTTGACATCCTCGTAGATTAATGGTTTTAATAGTGTATCACGAGGTATCAGGTTCGAATATTATCAGGTTCGTGAGATATCAGGTTATTTGGTCTTTGGAATGGCTTCACAGTGGCCGGGCGCGTGTCTTAATACTGTCGTACCCGTGGAAGAGTCATGCTAAAGCAAATGTTGACGCACTAATTGGGCCGACTCGTCCGCAGTGATACCACGGGCTCACAGAATACTCAGTGTGAAATGGTACTTGTAGTGGTACTCGTACAGTGAATGAGAATATTGGAGTTCCTTAAAAGTGCCGCTAAGTTGCGTAAAAAGCCGCCAACACAATTAACGCGCGAGGTGTGGAATGGTTTTCCAAACGCAGATAAAGATATCAAACGTATAATGTTAATTATCGCTTTCTCTGCATATATTCCTCTTCTAACCAAATTTTTCTAGATAACAAAAATATGTGAATTCGGAAAAGAAAGTTAAAAATAAATCATAGAAACAAAATTGTCTTTATACTTTTTATTTAACAGACACCCATGGTTAATGTCTGGAAGTTGAAATATTAAATAAAAGATGAAGCAATCTTATTTTTTTCTAGGAGTTGTGAAAGTATAGGGGTTGTTTGAAATGTAGTGCAAATACGCGCTAACATTGTTGATATTGCTACGTCCTGATTGTCAATATAAACGAATTTATCGTAGTTCCCACGTAACTTCTGTATATTGCACAAATATTTATTTAACAATGTTCAAATTTTTAATGTCTATTTTTATGGTGTAGGGGATAACGGAGCAGGTGGGTCTTCTAAATATTAAGAGAACACGGCCGCCCATGAAAAATCACGTCACAGTTTGTGCATTGGTTGTGTTGCCGGCTTTTTACGCCACTAACTCAGTGAATCAAAGTAGAAGCACCGTTTCAAGTACAGCTACAATTTCACACTGAATTTTCTGTGAGCCCGTGGTATAACTTTGGATGAGCCGGCTCAATTAGTCCGCCTAGGCTTCAGCATAGCTCTCCCATGAATGCAAGATAAATAATGTTTGTATGTTTTTTATGTTTTACTTTTTAAAATATTATACTTTTTATGTTACAAAGGCGTGGTAATGTCTTCGATTAGCCACATCTCAAATATTAATTATTTTGTTAAAATTAATAAGCTATATAAGTAAGAGAACCAAAACCTTTATAAGCCAAATAGTCGACACAAAGTCCATATATCCAAAAAAATCAAAGTTCAAAGTCCTTGATCAATTAAAATTCACCTAGAATCCAATAAAAAAATTAAAAATAATTAATCTTTTTTTTAATTATAAATCTAATTTTAAATCGCAATTATCAATAAACAATTCCGCATTCATTTTTTAAAATCAGTCAGTAACTGTTTCGAAATGATTCCATGAAAACAAAATTGCCAACCGTATTTCCAACAGAAACTTAAGATGGAAATAATATGAGTATTACTTTTTCGTTAAATCATTCCCCATTTAAACAAGCAATGCTTGTCAAAACATTGAACAAAGTTGTGCACAGCGAACCTACAATTCAAACTCACGTCATACTAAGTAAGCAAAACTCTGTTCAAGTACTCTCAACTAAATTCAGTTTATTTTTTGAGTACAAATTCAAGAAAATGCGCATTTACTACCTACAGCTTAACTGTTCTGTTGTAATGAAAGTTTTCTTTAATAACTTTTTCTGTGTTATTTAAACATGCGATGCCGTTGTTTTTCTACAAAATATTTTTAAGCAATACTTAGTAATGCACGAGTACTTTCAGTTTATTACTATTTGGCCGTTGAAAAAATTTATATTTGTAATAATTTTAATAAGTTATGATTGGAAAATAAAAAATTTATTTTATTTTAGATCAGGTACTTTATTTTTAACGAATGTGAAAAATTGTGTATATATTTATAACATCTATTAGCCTTTAGGGTTATATAAACTTATTTAAAAAATGACCTCTAAGGGTAAGGTGACAAATTATGGAATAAAAATACAGAAAATATATCTTCAAATGATTAGCATTTTTGCCTTTTACATTAAGAATACAAAACTAAATTGAAAGTCTTTTCTGATTGTATATTTATAGACTCAATGAATATAGTTATTTTTTAATAGAAACTACGGGTTTTTCTTTATCTTTACACATACTTGGATTTAGCTATATTATAAATATATAAGACATCTGTTTCCTTTTTCAGTGTCATTGTGACAAGGTGAAATATTTTAAAAGAGCGAAGCTATTTTAAAATATTTTTTATCTCAAAGTTGACCCATTTATACAGAAACACTCCACGCAATTTAAATTTAGAAGAAAGTAGGTGTAAGTTTTATTTGGAAAACTTTCATCTTATATTCGGGGTTAAGGTAATTGTAATTGGTACGGTAACATTTCGGAGGGATTTGTTAATGACCAATTTGTCTGCCTTGTTACAAGTTGAGTGATTTGTTAAGACTAATTTATTTTAAGGGTCTAAACGATGTTTTTCTTACCCAAATTTAACGCCAGTAGCATCCCTTGGTGCCATATATTTTATCATTATAATTAGATTATATCTACATATCGGCTCAGCGTATGTTTTGGTTATATAAATGATTAATAATTTTAATAATATACCACAATTATATAATAAACACTACCTTGATGGCAACTTACTTATCTTATACATAGAAAGACAAGTGATTTATTCATCTTAGCGTTGCGCAGGATATCCTGAGTTCGAGTACTTTATTGGTTAATGAAACTGTTAATCATGATACCAAATAAACATTTGTACATAAACAATATTATTAGATATTTACTTTAATTAGTAAAATACACAAAAGATAATCATATAGATAGGCAGAACAGAAAGCTATACAAGTTTTCCGTCACCCCAAATTGTTGTCATAGTGCAAATTAAAAAAACACATGACCTTTTACCCCACAAAACGACGACGAATCAAAATATTGACATCATTTTATATACATACTTCGTTATCCTTGTCGGCGTCTTTGATGTGTTGAGCGATAAATCTCACACTCTGTAAGGCAGCCGCTACTTCAGGAGACAAGTGGCGAGGCAGCATGTTCTCAGATTCCGTCACTATTCGAATATAATAATATCAGGAAACAATTGTGTTGTGCTATGCCAGTCACTGTATTATAAGTCTATAGCCAACAAAGAATGACTCAGTTACAGGAATCAGTATACTTCAGTTTATCAAAATTAAGCCAATCTCATAAATAAATTAAAATTGAACAATCTATGATTGTTACTAAAACAATATAATATACTCTATGTAAATGACAATGCATATCATATCTCCATGTCTGCTTCATTGTACTCCTTGATGGTACAGTGAATAGTAGATAGTTTTCTACGACGTAGCCGCTACGTGATTATGCTACGGATGGCGGTACGGAGCGTTAACAAAGATTAGAACACCGACCTTATTTACTTAGTTTGTAAAGACCAAATGGGTAAAATATTTTGCCTTTTTTACCTCAAGATAATTATTTGATATGTATTCTTTATGATATATACTGTATATATACTGATTTTGTACTAAATGTCGCTTACTTATTAACTTTATCTATATATAAAAATTCTGGTGTTTCTTGTTGATAACAATTTCTAGTCAGTTTATATGAATAATTTATTCTAATACTAATTTCAGTAAATCTTTTCCTGGCAGTATTTTTACTTTAAAAAGAATACAATGAACCAGCTATCTTTTTTCGTAATACAAAATAATAAATTCAATACAAAATAATAATTATTAAAACACAATAATATAAAAGAATAACATACAATTGTTTGACTATAATCTCAATGGTTGTGCAAAATAAAGGGGGGTGCTAATATGTCGACAAGAAAACTTTAGGTAGGTAAGGAGATTACATAGCTGCTTTCATTATAAAGTCCGATTCAAATCTAACATTTAATAAATAAAAAATCCCACCTGAAGGTCTTTGGGCGCCTGCTCCAAGCATGTCATCTTCTGGTCCTGGTGATTTACAATAGTCGCCATCATCTCCCTTTCCAGTGGAAAAGGCGTCCGTCAGGCTGTCCCTACTAAAATGTAATTCTTCGTTAATATTAAAGCCTTTATACCCACCCATCTGAAGATATATTTCATGTATTATAAATGCACAGTAATTTTTAATAAACCTGATCATCGCGTTTAATATCTTATTATTACCTCTATAATTGCTCTACACAATTTACAAGTTATAATATGCGGAAATTCCATGGAAAGTGAGAAAGCGATACGGCACAATTCCGATTACACATCGACATTATCTATCCCTTTACTCAACTTGAGTAATGGAATCTCACTATCTAATCTAAACTTATACTATAATTGCTGTATTTTGCTTGTTTGGTCGTTGAACTATTAATTAATGAAATCTAAAACATTATAATTTATTTTCAGAAGAAATCAATAATCTATTTGGATAATAAGTTTTTTTATTCTATACCGGACAACGGAGCTGGTGGGTCTCCTTTATGGTACGAGAACACCGCCGCCCATGAACAATCGCGCCATAGTCTGCGCATTGATTATTTTGCCGGCTTACTATATACCTTTAACCGGCACTTTTAAGGGCTTCCGATATCCTTGCTCACGCTGTGAAACACAGAGCCATGCTGAAGTATGCTTCAGCATGCTGCTGACGCAGTAATTTGACCGGCTCGTCCGAAGTGATACCAGGGGCTCACATAATAATCAGCGTGAACCAGTACTGTGTTTCGCTGAGTGCGTGAGGATATCGGAGAACCTTAAAAATTCCGCTTAAGTGTCGTAAAAATCCGCTAACACAACGAATGCGCGGATTCTGGCGCGGTTGGTGATGGGCGACGTTGTTCCCTTACCAAAGAGAATACCCACCAGCTCCGTTATTCGCTATACTATAAAAAAGACATTCTAAATATTGTCAAGCTGCAATGCTGTTGATTTAATAAAAGTAGAACCCACATTGTAGGATAAAGTACTTATTTCTAGATATGAAGATGTAAATTTTTGCCTTTCAAAATCGTTTTAGCGTACGGGTATGCTTTTCTCGTATCGTGTGACAAGTGATAGCTTACCCTATTAATAAAGCGTTAGGGTTGAGCGTCACGTGCAGATTGATAAACGCAAGAAGCTGCAAAATACTTTTGAGGGTAACGATGGTATATGATAAAGATAAAAGTGTATACCGTAAATATGTATTCATATGAACGTAGCTTGACTCAGTATAATAATACTGAGTCTTGTTAAATTGAATATCCAATGACGTTCAATACTTCCCTTCTTATTTTTTCTATATTTTTTTAAATAAAATCTAACAAACTAAAACGATGGAATATTATATTAAGCAAAAAATTGCAGCGGCAAAATCGTGCACGCAAACAACATTCAATATTTTAGAATACTGACTGAAATTATCGCTTATAGGCATAGCGTGCCCGGGGCATAAACAACGCCCCGTGGTTTTACTCGTAAAATATTTCACATTTCACATTTCACTGAACCCAATCAGTGAGCTTTACAATTGAATAAAGATTGAAAATAATATGGCTGATTTCACTTACTTACGTAAGATCCGATAATTGCTTCTAAGTTTGTGAGTAAAAAATAAATAAATCGATTTATAATAAAGAGGTCCTAAGAATTGTGAGTTAATTTTAACTACAACCTAAATTTAAGTTTCATTCACTTTGGTTAGCAGTACTTAAACCTATAGCGACATATTATGTATTAAATTATTCATTTTGGACTACCGAGACTTCAGCCCAGTGTCCTAAATTGAATACAAATAAGACCAATTGTTATTAAGATTACATTAGATTTGAAAACCCTTCTATGTTGGAAAGCATATATATAATTCAAAGAAAATAATCGCAAAATGAGTTAATTGGAATGTTCTGCTCATTTAGATTTGAAATGTAACTTTGTTATATTCATAGTAATGTTTAATCAAAACCATATTTATAATAATGAGAGATAGATCTACATTTTACTATCATATTTGTCTTAAAAGAATATTAAACTTTTCATAAACAATCAAAATAATATAAAAGTTTTCATAAACATACTATTCACGAGAATGTCAGACGCGTAGTCTACGTACACAAATGAAAAGGCAAAAGCAGTCAGAGCGATGCAACGGTAAATTAATGTCCGTTCCGGTATAAACCAGATTAATCTGGCTCGACTCCCGCGAAAACCGGATTTACGGAAATGACACGAATCCGAGCCTTTGAGAAATTACTCGTTTCTTTACGATAATATTGAACTTTCTCTAACGCATTTATGCCAACTGAAACAGATTTATCATGAAACTATTTAAAAGTAAAAGTTTTTATTAATATGGTTCTTTTAAAGTCATATAAGTGCCGCTTAATCGTAGTGAAAAGGCGTCAAGACAACCAATGTGCAGACTGTGACCGGGTTGTTCATGGGCAGTGTTGTTCTCTTACCAAATAGGGGACCGACCTCCTCCGCTGTCCGCAATAGAATAAAAATATATATAAATACAAATAAAGTTTTGGATATCTAATATTAACAGTCAATATAATAACTTATATATAATAACTTACATTTATATCAAAGACATTACTAATATACGTTTTGTGTGTTAAATTTGAATTTTCAGTGTCTAGTTGGTTTTCTTATCTGAAAACGATTTTAAATCTTCACAGCCATAGATTATAATAATTTACCTCATGTCCAATTCGTTGGTATATCCGTTAGACACGAAAGTATCATCATAATCGGGCAACGAGTACTTGGTCCTCCTCATCATGAGAAGCTTTGGCATGAACTGCAGGAACACTTTCTTCATCCACGGAGACATTGTGTGTGTTGAAGGTGATCTAAGATAATTTACTTTTATTGTCTGAATTATATCCAGTATATCTAAAGTGCTCGGGTGAGAAAAAGAGAAAACCATAGCAGTAAAAATACATGCACTGAGTTCCAATGCTTGATATTTTCTATAACGTTGATATGCATAAGATAAATGATATCATTGCCTTCTAACTATCATCATCAAACAATGCCTTACATAGCTGTAACCATTTAACTTGGATCTAAAAATCATCATTGACGCCTTTTATGTTTTTTTATTGAATACGAATGGCATTACACGGAACCACGGAGTGTTACCGCTACATATACCACCCACTTATTATACTAGATATTAAATGACCAATATTTAAAATTAAATAAAACTTTAATTCAATTCATACCGACTTTGTTGTTTGTTTGACATCAATCCATCTTGACATAATATTAATGGTACTAATGACCATTTAGTATTTGTTTTTAACGACTAACTCTGTTGGCATAAGGCCTTCACAGCTTTTCGCGGACTTTGGGCGAGCTGTAGGCTTGCCGAGAGTTTGATTGTGCCGCGATTAACGGAACGGCGTCTCCAACGAGACATAAATCTCGGCTTGTTGGCCATCTGAGCGGCCGGTCAGAATCTCACCGGGGTGGGCTTTGCGATATATATCGGTCCTCGCCTTCGTTTCCAGCGGTATGTTAGTATGCCACCCTAGTCATTTTTATATGTAGTTTTCAGTCTTCCTCAAAGATTTAAGCAAATCTACTTTAAATTTTGCCAGGAATTTAAAGAATTTATTAAAAAGTAATCAAAACGTATGCACTATGTCAGTATTCATTATTACAACAAAGTGTATTTTTCTATTTTATTTGTACGGATATCAAATGTAAGGCTTAAAATTAAAGCACGCAGTTACTTCAATAATGCCACCTTTTTTACAAATTAATAATAATTTAATAACAGCGAACTGGTTAGGTTATTTGAGGTTGAAATTACAAAATCGTTGTATCTTATACAAGCACGCCTATACGTCATATGAAAGTATCATGAAATAGTTTAAGATATGATCCTTTTTAATCAATTTCTTTAATAAAAATAATAATTTTTAATAATAATTCTTTAAACGATTTCGGATCGACAAATTAATTCTTATATAAAAGACGTTGACTTTTATTATTAAATTAAAAGTAAACTTTTAGCCAAATAATAATTTTAAACTGCTTCTATTGAGATATATTATGTTGCATTAATATTACAACAATCCTTTCTTTACAAATCTAATTTACTTAACATTATATTCTTATGAATTTACCAGTAAAAGTTTAAAAGTTTAATGTGTAATCAATAGCGTTGAACAAAATAGCGATCATTAAAACGTTAACTATCTCACGGACTGAACATAAATGCACAGTAATTCCACTTAAAGCCATTCAGGACACATTATGCCTGTGATAATTGCTGCTTTCATAAAATCAAATCATTATTCCAGATTATGTTAGTCGAATCGAGTTGTGTATACCAGAATACTATAATTATTCAAACCCGTCTGTGCAATTAAAGCTCCTAAAAAGATATAGTATTTTTAGGTACCTGTCTTCTTTATTCTCAGGTTTTTTTTTCAAGAAATTCAATTCGAACAAATAAAGTAAATATAATATTTATCAGCTTTTGCTTTCATTTTCCAATGGATTTAAAAAAATAATATGATTTATAACAATATTCTAAATTGCAGCAAGAAATTAAGTGCAATGAATTGAATAGATCGTGGATAAAATCAAACCGAATGAAAATAACAAGGAACGTTAGGATTTATGTGGCAATTTGCATCGCCACGTACAACTACGCCAATTTATGTAGTTCATTAATTTTTATGTTCGACACTGAACGCGGATTTGTATTGAATTGAATACACAAAATGGAACAATACGTGTTATTGAATTTTCATTTATTTATAGTTAATTTTGGGATGTACACAATTGTATTTTTAAATGATATGTAAATGTTGTGGCAAAGATTAGTGATAAATATGTATATCATTAATCTTGAAATTTAATATAAATCTTTTAATTTAAAAACATCTGAAATTATAGAATGTTAAAAAATATCTTGAATAATTAATATGATCTTTAACAGAAATACATGTTAAAAACAAAAATCGCACATTCCTAATTTTAATAGTACAAACAAATCGTACTTATTTCTGTAAACAGTAAAAATAATAGAGAAAATATAACGGGATAGAGTCCGGCATGGTCGCAATTACGTGCATTCCAAACATGAATATCTCAATGTGTAATAACTTACAGGGCTTCGAACAGTTATCGGATGTCAAAGAAAGATTTATGAGCTATTGTATGCATTCTGTGCTAGATATTTTATTAGTCTATGTAACCATTCGTGTTTTTCATTGTTTCATTCTCTTCTATCACTACGGAAACCACGTGTATATGAAAATTCATCCATAAAAACGATTTTACGGGGATCTAATGAATAAAAAAACATTGAAATCCCAAAATTTGTATCTAAATAAATCCGTGCCTAATTCAAAACTGTATTAAGTTAGATTCACTTACCTGAAGTGCACATTAAGTACCAAGACGGTCATCCATACGCTAAGCGATACCAATACCATGGTAAACAGCAAATACTTCCCTAACAATGGTATCGCCAGCGAAGTGGGCGGTATTATCTCAGCCATCAGTAGGAAGAACACCGTGAGTGATACCAATATTGAGATGCTTAACGAAATCTACGAGAGAGAAACATTACCTGAAGTGCACGTTAACAATGCATACTGTGACCCACACGCTGAGAGAGACGAGGATCATTGTGAATAGCAGATACTTCCCGAGCAATGGGATCGCCAGGGATGTTGGCGGGATGATCTCGGCCAGACCGAGGAAGAACACTGTGAGGGACACCAGGATGGAGATGCAGAGCGATATCTAGGGGAGAAAAGTCCTTTTTGAATTATTCGTACCTGTGATATTGTCTTTCCATATTAACAGAATACATAGCTTTATAATGTTTCTTTTGTTGGAAAATTTCACAAAGCTTAACCAGGCACGTCTAAAGTTATGAGCAATATAGATTTCTGTAGATAACTTAAAGACTTTATATTATAAAACAATTAACAACGTATGTTCTGAAAATATTTAACTTAAAATTTATCTTAGATTGCAATATGTAGTCAAATCACGCACTGATTGATTAATAATATATAAAATATTAATTATTTCACTGCATGAGAAGACTTGATACAAGAGGTATCGGGATTTATAAAATACAAACGTTTTCATATCAGAAATATATCAATAGTGTTTCGAGTATTTTTACAACTTCGACGTTACATATATAAATCGTGAATTAATGATACGTACGCGATAGCGATAGCGATTTTATGTATGAAAATCATATTTTCTGTTCAATAAATTAACTTTCCTATTAAACTAAACATATTTTGAGTGTGTATTCGCAATAATTTTCATTAAAACATACATTTAGATATAAGATTCATGTAGATAGAGATATTTACAATTTCATTTGATATTTACATCTCACTATTTCTTCTTTATGTACAATATAAAACACATTAAACATCACAATAGGGTTATTTTATTAATTTAATAACAAATTAAACAAGACTTGGAAAGACAATACTCAATGATAAGCAAAATGATATAAATGATGCGATCACATCCACACAACTAGCTAATGAATCAAAAAAGACTCTATTTATGGAATAGAGAATGGAAAATGGATGGTTGATTGGGAAAATGGAATTGAACATGCTCGGCTGTACGGAGTTGATTCTAAAAGACACCAAAGCACAGTATAAATACTTAAATATGAGGCCGTGATGATAAGGCCGTGTATATACCGTACAAGTCGTTCGTATTTAGGTCAATACAAAAACAAACTGCCTTGAATTACACGCATAATTAAGTAATTTCATATTTAATATCTTATAACAACTCTGACTTTTTAGAATAATCCTTGTCTCTTAAGGTTTTCAATGTGTAGATAGTATTTTAATTTTTGAATTATATGACTAAATAAATTTAATTTATTCATTTTTCTCAACAACAGATTGAGCTTAATTGATGGAGCTTGAATTTTAATTATATTTTAAATAGTTTAATTAAATTGTTTTGGTGTCTTTTATATTGTGTACGGTCGTGACGATAAATTGGAACAGAAACATGTGTGCCAGTTGTCTTCACAAAGTGTAAGAGATTATAAACATACCTACCACATTAATTACTCTAATCTAGTGTTATAATTTAAAATATAAAACATCGGACATGTTTTCAAATAGGCTATACTGGTAAACATCATGATTACCAAGATGAACTTATTAAGAACGTGGCATTTTTTACGAGAACAATCATTTTTCAAAAGTCAATGTACTATCTAATTTAAAATACTCGATTGACTATTATAGGTAGGTATAGTAATTGTTTCTAATCTAATTTTTGTCAAATCGGAGTTTTAACTGGCACACTAGTTCCCTTCGTAATAATTTGGACAAACGTTAAAAACATCGATAGCCAATTGTCACGACGTATTTACCTTTTCTCCCGAGTCTGAGGGTAAGTAAAACACAAGTACAGTAAGGAAGGTGAGGCCCACACACGGGATTATGAGGTTCACCGTATAGAAAAGTGTCTTTCTTCGCATTGTCAGCTTAAATGTAATATCTGCAACAAAATATTATAATACTTATTATGACATGAATAGCGTTAGGGTACACATTCTGGTTTTAAATCAAATATAACACCCGTGGGATAGCCATGCTGAAGCATATGCTAACGCACTAAGTGGGCCGGCAGCGCGAAACGGTACTTGTACTATGTTTCAGAGAGTGACTGAGGATATCGGAATCCCTTAAAATTACCGGTTAAGTGGTGTAAAGAGCCGGCAATCCAAACAACGCGAACTGTGGCCATGTGGGTCCATGAGCGGCGTTCGTTGTCATCTATATTAAAATAAAAACTATCTTCATGACATTTAATTTATTCCATACTAGCCAATGTTGTCAGTTTGGAATCATAACGTTCTAATTTAACTTCCAAAAGTTATTGGCAGTTTTGTTCATTCACGCAAATTTTGCAACAAATTTGGTCACTCAATCTTTACGGAATGAGTTTGACGTTTTAAAAAAAATTGCTCTAATGTAAAATTTAGAAATATTAATAAGTTGTTTATCGTAAGCGTATCTAAAACTTCTTTAAAAGAGTAAAACAAAGGTTAATTTGTCACGCGATCATGATATTCTTAACATTCCTTAATAAGGAATCATACAGTTTGCAAATATTCTTAACTGCTTACACGGGCCCCTGATACATTTATTATTAGGTACAATGTAAACAACACCTAATTTATGTTAGCTTTTTATAGCACAATATTAATTCTGAGTTTGCCCCCATATAGGTTATTTTCACAACATACACGTAAGTAGTAAAGTTAATATATCTATTAAAATATACCATAAGGGGCATACCATAATTTATTTTGAATATTCAGATTAGTAACTCCATAATTACCAGAAAAAGGCTCCGGACAACAGGGATAATACTCTTCGTTTCTGGTCGCCGGTACTTCGAGTATATCCCACTCCACTGAGAGATAGAACTCACTTAGATCTATACCGACATGCACCAAACTACTGCCTGGAGACTGATCCATGTGTTTTAGATCCACCTGGAAGTATTACGTAGGCTTATGGTGAAATTATATTAACAAGCTGCTTGTTGGTTATTACTTATTACCATCGGAGGCAGTGGTATTATTTCAAAGATTACATAGACCGGTGGCAGAGCCATGCTGAAGCATATGCTGACGCGCCAATTGGGCCGACTCGGTCGAAGTGATACCACGGGCTCACAGAATACTCAGCGTGACGTTTCACGCTGTATACAAGTACTGTTGTACTTGTACTGTGTTTCGCAGAGTGAGTTAGGTTATCGGAGTTCCTTATAATTGCCACTTAAGCGGCGAAAAAAGCCAGCAACAAAACCAAAGCGCGGACTGTGGCGCGGATGATCATGAGTAACGGTGTTCTCTTACCAAATAGGAGACCCACCTGCTCCGTTATGCGTTATAGAATATAAAAGAAAGATTCGTTTTGTTTTTATATTTTAAAAAAGTAAAGACTACAGTTGCGAAGTCATTATCTACGAAAGCTTAGTAAGTACTACGGTCACTAGACCTGGGCAAAGAGTTTATGGAGTAAAATGGCTCAAAAGCTATAGTACTCTAAACAAACAACATAATACTCCATATAATGAACTCCATTTAATACTTATTACATGATTATCACTATTTTGTGAGATATATATATTTAAAAAAACCAAAACATAAAATTAATGAATAGTAAAAAAAACTTTCTACCTGAGCCCCATTGTAGGTCCAAGAGCCAAATTTCATGAAACATGTCTGCTCATCGAATGGGAAATATTCTACGTTAATCTCACATGAAGACTTGTAAATAGCGGGTGGCTTCCAGTTCACTTCTCCTGTATATTTGAGGGTTGCTTTCGTCATTAGGGTAACCTGAAAAATTATTGAAAATTAAGTATTAGAGTTGAGAAAAACAAATCTTACAATAATTTACGTGCTTAAATAGCCTTGAAAATTTTATTCAGTTAGAATTTAAGAGTATTATTCAGTTAGAGTTTAGAATTTAAAATATGAACAGCGTAAACGAATATAGGCGGATAATTTTATAACGTAGGATTGCTTGAGGTCAAGCATATACGAAATGTCTTATTTTTATACAATTCAATTATGTAATAATGGTATTTTAAATTTCTGAAGCGTGGTTCAGACGAAACTTTTTCTTAACACTTAATCTACAGCCTTTTTTTAGTATAAAATAAGTATGTGTAGTGAGTCATTCCAAAATATTTCGTCATTCGATAGAAATTGAAACATTGAATTAAATTGAAACAGTTTAAGTATATAAGCAAACCTCATAATTTCCATCCCAATTGTTATACAACACGATGTCTGGTAACCATATGTGTTCAGATGGTACGTACAACATTTCAACACCACCATAGTCAGCCGGATCCCACGTCAATTTGTAGTCTTGCCATTTCTGAAAAAAACCATGAACAATAAAAATGTTATATTCATAGGACAAAATGTCTTTAGGAAATGATAACTGGTAGCTTACTTTAAAATGTTTTTTCTAACTCTCATTATATTTCAAATATTTATTTGTAATTTTTTTATCATTGATAATTTATATTTTTATAAAGACACAAAAACCTTATAATAATTAGAAAAAGCCAGTTAAATCACCTGTTCAACCCATAAATTGGTTGTCATAACCTGATTCTTTAAATTGACTTCCATAAGTTGGGATAATTTTAAGCCAAGCCTCACTGTCAGTATATCACTAACGTTCATAACAGGGCGAATAAGTCTATTGTAGTTGCTTAGCAGATCGTCGTATAGTCGCTTTACATCCGGGTTTGCCTCTAGTAGCTTTACAGCTATAAAATCACATTAAAATTAATATAATTATTAATAGTTTTATAATTTCTTTCTTTGATTCTTTGATTATTATTATATTTCTTATTATTATTTAATATAGTATTGACTTTCATTGCTCATATTATTAGAAAGTTTTGGTTCTTAAATGTATATTTTTACTCCTTAATAAATAATCTGTACATAAAAAACTCTGAGTAGTTTTTCTAAAATTTAAGACTGCCTGGACCAAATAAATTAATTTTAAAGATTAAATATTTGTAAATTTAGTAAAGATCTAAATGGTTATAACATAACCAATAAAATAAGAAAATGATAAAAATGATAATTTTATTTTCCAATAGTGAAAAATTTTCAACGTACAATCTCTTTTGTGCCTTTAAAAATGTTAACTAGTGTCAATTGTTGAATATTAATAGATGCCTTTATAATATTGTCTGTGTCATATCTGTAAAGGTTCACCCTCTTTAGTCTCTTTTATTGAAAAACAAAAATAGTATCTTGTGACCCTTTAGTATTTTAAATTATTTTATTTTATTATTTTAGTATTCTAAAACTAATCAAACAATTCGGTTTATTGAGCTATTGAGAGAGAAATAAAATATAAATTTCAATTGATTTCTTTTTAATCTACACGCACCGACTTCGACACACAGCAATGATGAAGTAGAGGCTATGTATGACGTAAGTAAGGCCATGCATACCTCCAAAACTTACTTCACTGTTGTTATGGGGGACTTGGGCAAAGTTGATCAAAAGAAGCGGTGATAAGTAAAAAAAATTATAAAGGGGAATTTTGGTTTGTGAACTATGAGAAAGTTTTTGATTCGATGGAAATATGTGCGGTGCTTGACTCTCTCCAACGATGCCGCATTCACTTTCGGTAAATCGTACTGTTAAAGTGTTTGTATAACAACATTGTTTCTTTAGCAGAGCACGTTGGCGATTCCATTGAGGAGAGGCGTAAGACAGGGAGACGTTATATCTCCGAAACTGTTTATTGCCGTAATGGAGGACGCCTTCAAACTCCTGGAATAGCAAGGACTTGACATCAACATCAAAGACGAATATATCACTCACTTTTGGTTTGCTGACGACACTGTAGTCATGGCAAAGTCGATGGAGGAACTCAGCATTATGCACGAAGACCTCAACCGAGATTCACAAGATAGGCTTGAAAATAATCATGGACAAGACGAAAGCTATATCGAATGCCAATGTTGTGCCCATCTCGGTACTCGAATTTGTCGACTCATATATCTATTTAGGGTAAGTAGTAAGTAGTAGGGCAATTAGGTAGGTGCAACTTCGACAAAGAGGTCAACCGCTGAATCCAACTTGGTTGGGCAGCGTTCGGAAAACTATACAACGCCTTTTCTTCCGAAATACCTCAGTGCCTTAAGACGAAGGTCTTTCAGTGTGTGTTACCAATGATGACTTACAGTGCGGAGAAGTGGTTTCTCACCATCGGCCTTATCTCAAAGCTCAGAGTCGCTCAGCGAGCTATGGAAAGGCTCGGAGTTTCGCAACGTGATGCAATCAGAAATGTGGAGATTCGTAGACGAACTACAATTACCGATATAGCCCGCCGAATTAGCAAGCTGGAGTGGCAATGGGCAGGTCACATCGCACGCAGAGCAGATGGCCGATGGGGCCGAAAAGTGTTAGAGTGGAGACCACGGACCGGCAAGCGCAGCGTGGGACGTCCACCCACAAGGTGGACA